>JAWWML010021107.1:0-17594 GCA_035047165.1 Ormyrus rosae
GCGCCACCGAGGTACGCGTGCACGACACGGGCAAGTGCACGCGGAGGTAAGAGTTAGCCGGACACACACACAATAAAGGGCGCGATACGTAATCGTGCCGGTGCGACGACAATTCATCACTCAATATAATTTAATCAAAACAATATACGTAAAATATTCTTGTCGCATATCAAAGAAAAGTCATTTTATCCATTCCGGGCAAGACGGTTCGGGCAAGACCGTCACCCTGTCCGTTTTGCCCGGAATATACAAATTTGAATTTTTTCTTATAGAAATTATTTAATAGAGCTTTTTTCCATAATTAAACTTAAACTAACGCATAAACTTGAAGTATAATATTTTTTATAGGTTTACATAAAAATGGTTTACAAATACGCTCGGTAACCGAACGAGGAAGATGGTCGGAAAAATCTTTACAGAATGCTTTGTCTGATATTAAGGAAAACAAGTCAATAACATCTACTGCTAATAAATATGGTATACCACGTACAACGTTGACGCGACATTTAAAGGAAAATAAATCTTACAAGTCTCTAGGTCCTTACACTACAGTATTTACACCTGAACAGGAAGAAGAATTGTGTAAATATTTAATTGAATTTGATGGATTATTTTTTGGGTAGACAACACCAGATTTCTTAAGACTCGCATACGAAAATGCAGTAAAAAATAATATTAATCATCCCTTCAAAAATCAAGTGGCTGGTGACGACTGGTTTATTAATTTCAAACGACGGCATCCAAATATTTGTTTAAGGTCACCGGAACCGACATCAATAACACATACAAGAGGATTTAATCGACCGAAGGTAGAGCGCTTTTATTCTTTGTTAGTAGATGCACTGGACAAATACAAATTGGATGCGACGGCTATATATAACATGGATGAAACTGGTATTTGGAGTTCCGGTACAAAACCTCCAAAAATATTATCGTTGAAAGGTAAGAAGCAAGTCGGTACTATTTGCAGTGCTGAAAAAGGTCGACTTACCACAGTTATTTGTTGTTGTAACGCTGCTGGGTCGTTTGTGCCGCCGTATTTTATATTCGCGCGTAAAAGAATGAAAGAACGTTTGATAGACGGTGCACTTTCAGGCACTCGTGGTTATGTGAGTGACAATGGCTGGAATAATGGTAAAATTTTTTTGGATTGGCTGGAATATTTTGTTGAAATTGTGCGAGCAACTAAAAATAAGAAAATCTTGCTTTTACTAAACAACCATATCTCGCATAAATATTATCCTACGTTAGATTATGACGCAAAAAATAATGTTTTATTAATTTCTTTTGCACCTTATACGAGCCATAAAATGCAACCACTTGATGTTAGTATATACGGCCCGATAAATAATTATTTTGAGCAAGAATTAAGTTTATTTCAAAGACATCACCCTGGTCGCGTCATTAATCAATATGATATTGCTAAATTATTTTGTGGAGTTTGTGTAAAAGGGTCAACAGTGAATAACGCTATAAGTGGATTTCAGAAACCTGGAATATGGCCATTCAATCCTTATGTTTTCCAGGACCCAGATTATGCTCCAGCGTTAATGACTGATCGTCCATTAAACGAGAATAATGAATCCAGTAACATAAATCATGATTCACATTTGCAGCAAGATAATAATAATAATGACAGTGCATTAGAAGTGCCAAGCACTTCTAAAACACATTATTTACCATTTGATATAAAACCGATCCCTAAAATGGCAGCACCCAAGACGCAAAGAAAACATAAGAGGCAAAGAGCAGAGGTACTGACATCAGATTCAATAATGGAAGAACAATTATTGCAGCATAAGAAAAAACAAAAAACTGTTGTCAAACCTACTAAGCAAAGTTCAAAAAAGCGTTCCAAAGAACAATCAAATTCTACTCCAATTCCCAAGAAGCGATGAAAACGAAAACAACATCTTATAAAGATTACTATTGTTCAATTTTTTCTGAAAGAACCTCCCACTTAGGAGTGGATTCAATGCAATGAATGTAAAAAGTGGGCTTATGAAAACTGTACGTCATACAAAGGACACGGCAGTTATTTTTGTGTAGAATGTGACGATTAATATTTATTTGTAAAATTTATATTTCACTATTGCATTTTGAAAATTTTGAAAATTAATAACTTTTTGTTATACATTATTGTTAATTGTTTTCAAAAAAAATTTATTTGTTAATATATTTTTTGTTTGTAGTTCATATTTAAAAATATAAATATGATCAAAGTTGCTTATTTAGCCAATTTTTATTGATTTTTCCCGAGGGTGTCCGTAAAGACCTCAAAATTTCAAGTTTTTCAAAAAATTTTTATTATATGTTTAAGCAAAAATTCATCGCTATGGTTGCATGACCTTATTTATTTTGATATCTACTTACGAAAAAAATTTAATTTGATTATATTTTTCTTTCTTGAATCCATTTTTTATTCGTTTTTCCTTAAGGGGTTCGTCTTGCCCGGGTCTCCCCTAATTACCAAACATTTATCGGATTATGAAAAGCACATATGTATGCAAATAATTCACAAATTGCTTTTGGGAACATATAGTTTGATGATTCCTGTAAAAATTTATCCTACTCTTCGTCTGTATTAACTAAATTTCTTGCTTTTGCTGCTTCAAAAAATGTTGAGTATGTTATATTTTGATAAATTCTGAAGTCTTCGAAGAATATGACTCCTCTAACTAACAGTAACAGAAATATTATAAAAAAATGTTCACGTTATTGCATATTAACAAGACACATTCTTACTAGAGCTGGTTTTTGTAATTTTTTTCTTGCATTCCATTTTTTTTCTTTTTTATTGAACACGTAAAACTTGGGTATTTCAGTATATAAGTATTGATTTGCATTTGTATCTTTTTGACTTAGTTTGAACCATACATCCAAAATAGTTTCATTATTTTTATTCAAAATTTCTTCTTCGCTTCCTTCTTTATATTTTAAATACTGTTTATTTTCAATGTGTACAGCTAATCTATAAACATGTAATAATTCATTTATATCATACTGATTTAAACGATACATTGCTTCTTGAGGACTTAAATAACTGTTTTATTTCATCGTAATCTATCGCATTCATCTCAATTGCATTTATTGATTCATTCGTTATTTCATTACTTTTATTACTATTTGATGAAAATTTTTTTTATCGCACAGTTGTGACCTTTATAACAATATTTAAACAAATATTTTACGCACAATACTGTTGAACAGACTTCAACTACAATGTGGCTATTTAATGTTAACAATAAATAAGGATTGTAAGCAATTACAAATGTATTATCTGCCCATTTTTTAACTTATAACTTAATAATTTTATTATCTCGTCTTCGTCGATATTTTGGATAACCAGATGTTTATATTTTCGATAACCAAATATTTTGTGTATTTTCCTTTATCAATATGCATACAAGGGGAATTTAAATTTGTTGTCCACAAGTCCATGAATCATAAATTTTTTAACTAATTCGTATAAACGAGAATATTGTAATTTATCAGGAATTTCCGCACTAACAACTTCCTCAATTTTATCTGTGTTAAATAATTTATCTTCTTTATTTAAAAAAATTAACATATGTACATGCGGTAATCCTCTTTTTTGAAATTCAATTACGTAAGTTTAAGCAATACAATTTTCAAAAATTTTTTTTTGTAAAATTTCTTTTTTTAATTCTTTTAATTTTTGGTGAAACACGGTGAAAGACAGATGTGCCATATATTGCTCCGGCAAAAGTCACATTTATTTGTGGTTGCAAATATAATGTGGAAGTGAAAAATAGTTCATAACACTAACCAACCTCGTTCGAGTTTTTTTACTTAACAGAATCAACCTGGCAGACTCGAGGCAACAGGAGCAAACTGCAAAGGCCCGTTAGAAACGAGCCAGGGAGTTGGTAAGAAAAATTTTAAATATAATAAGATCGAGGTAAACAAACAAGCGGCACAGGACGAACCAGACGTCATACACAATCAAACGCTAATCAAAGCGATGGCCGGTATACCAGTCAGCTGTGGGAAATGTTTCAAACTGCCAGGTACGCGAGCACCTCTCATATAATGTGGGACCTATAGGAGCAACTAATGAATTGCCTGGAACAACACAACATTCTTGATTCACTCCAGGCGGGTACTCGCAAACACAACTCTACGCAAACAGCTACACTTAAATTGGCGGAGGAGATCAGGCACCCCATGGACCACCGACGAATCACACAGCTAATCCTTTTTGACTTTAGCAAGGTATTCGACAGGGTTTTCCACACCCGAATGTTAGTCAGGCTTAGGGATGTGGGTCTATCCATCACTGCGCTTAAGTGGTTTATTTCTTACTTGGAGGGGAGAAAACAAATAGTGAAAACAATGTCACACGGTAAATCTCCATCTCTCTCTCTTAACCTTAGCGTACCGCAGGGTTCGGTGCTGGGTCCCCTGTTGTTCTGCCTCTACATAAATGACATCAGTGAAGTGTTAGGAAGTTACGTCCAGCATATATTATATGCAGATGACCTCCAGATATACACAAACATCACAATCGACAATGTCAAAGGGGACTGCTAGGCTTGAGCAAGCAGCCAAGGCCATTATAACCTGGGCCACAGAAGCATATCTTACTATCAACACCTGCAAAACTCAGGCCATAGCAATAGGCTCGAGCCACCTCATCTGCAGGTTTAGGAGTACTGATCACCCGGGAGTGCGAATAGACGAAGAACTCATTCTGTTCTCGGATTCTGTTCTGAGCTTAGGAGCTCGACTCCACGCTCTCCTGGACTGGCCAAGTTGACGCCATAACTAAGAAATTTAATCGCACTCTACAGTCTGAGATTTTTCAGGAAGTACACTACGCAGCCACTGCGGAAGAGGCTGGCGGAAGCGCTTCTATTTCCCCATCCCGATTATTGTTCGATAGTATACCTAGACGCACCGCAAGCCACTAAACAAAGATTACAGACACTATTAAATTCAGGTGTCAGGTATGTGATGGGTGTTAAGGGAATCCATCATATCACACCCTATAGGATTAACCTTGGCTGGCTACGTATGGAGAGTCGCAGGTCATATTTCATGGTCGTGTTTATCTATAAGGTTCTACGTATACGTACACCGGTTTACCTTGATGACTTGCTCATCAGGTATCAGCCTCGGCAGCCTACAAGATGGGATAAGGAAGAACTGACGAGTCCAGCCATTCGTTCTGAATTCGGGCTGAGCTCATTCTCATACATGTGGAACACAATACCATCCTCGATCAATTCTGTTCGCTTTTCATGTTCGGCATCCGTCCGAATCCCCCTGCAGGATACATTAACGGGTATGTCATAGGGCCCAGATGTTTACTTATTGTAGGTATTTGTATTGGACCCTCTGATGTGCAAAAAACGCAAAAATCTCTTTCAAATGGTGGTTCTCCATCCTCATCTACAAGTACAACTGCAACTTCGCTTGATCTGGCCATATTATAACGATGATCTTTTATATTATCATTTCTTTTAATTATCATTTTTACATTTGTTGATTCAATTCCTTTTTTTTGGCACCGAATAATTTCTTCCTTTTCAACTTCGTACATCATTTTGTTCATCAATTTATTTAATAATTGCATAGAACATTTATTATTATTTTCAATTCTTGATTTGTTTGCTTCTTCATTGTCCAAGATATATAATTGTCCATATTTTCTTTGTTCTTGTTGACTATTTGGATGAAATGCATATGCATTATAATATATACGATCGCAAATGCGTATTACGGGTGGTCCACTACCAACAATTTTTTGTAAAGATGCACCAAAGCTAGCAAATGTAAGAGCATTTGCTAGCTTTTATTACATGATCTTATATTTTTCATAAAATCTTCACTTATTGCTGAATTTCCTGTAGCCAATTGTTTAATTTCATTTGGAGAATCAACATCATTAGTTAATTTTATCTTTCCACTTTGACAATAAATACTAAATTGTTTGTTTTTTGTTAATTCAAATGGAAAATGTTTTGCTTTACAATGTTGACAAATTAGCTTTAAATCTCCAATGTAATTTTCTTCAAAGTTTTATCAAAATCAGTATTCGCTATATTAGCAATATTTTTAAACATGTCTATATAATTAAGAGTATCCATTTTTTCATTTGAATTTCTAATTCTTTTAATTTATTTTGTTTTTGAATGAATTTTTTTGGTTTTATGATTTTTTGATATATACATTTTTTTTTCTTCTCTTTTTGTACTGTAATATATTCTGTTTTTTTCTCTTAATCTTTTTTTTTCATTTTTTTTTTTAATATTTTTTGTTAATCTGTTTTCTATTATTGTTATTCTGTACATAATTTGGGTTGAAATTGTGTTCATTTTTTTCTTTTTTTGGTATTTCCCCACAGTTAAGACTGTCTTCAATGCACGTTGCTAAGCATTCCTTAGAATCTATGTTTCTCAATTTTGTAATTATTTAAATTATCGAACATTCCCATTTCTCGATTACGTTTCATATCTATACAAGCATCATTTTGTTTTAATTCTTCACAATCTTTTAACGAAAGTCTCTTAACAAAATCTTTTAATTTCAAGTAACAGTTTTTTTTAAGGCATTCTTCAATACATTTATTATAAGTTAGTTTTTTTTTCTTTTTTAAACTTTGGCTTATTTTTTGTGTGATACTCATATGATTGTGTTTATTTGATTATTCCTTTTTCCTTTTGTAATCATCTTTTCGTTCACGCAAGATATTTTCTTTATGTATTTTTTTTTTTTTTTTTATAGAATGTGTTATATTATCTTTGTTCTGTTCATAATTTGGGTTTAAATTTTGTTCATTTATTTCTTTTTCTGGTATTTCCCCACAGTAATTTTCTTCAATGTGCATTGCTAAAAAGTCCTCAGAATCTATATGCTTCTCAATTTTTTTTATATCCTTGCAATTAGTAAATCCATTGGAAAAATGTCTGGAAAATCTATTTTTTTTATTTCCGCAATTCGTTTTTATACTTAAACTTTCTATACATTTAATTTCTGAAATATGTGTTAAATCTATTGTATCAATTAATTTTCTCTTTTTTAATTTCTGCTCTTTTAATTCGTTATACTCATTTTTACTTTCATGCAATTTTATAATCTCTTCGGTTTGTTTTCCAACAAAAATATAGAAAATTTCATCTCTATTATTGCATATTACTGTCTGATTTATATATGTATTTGATATAACAGTTGTAACTGAAAACATTTCTAACTTATTTGTTTGATACATTTCCGATAAATGAGTTTTCATTTTAGTTTCATCAAAAATACATGTTGCAAATGCAATTGCGAATAACCCGCAATTGTAACTTTTTTCTGTCCTTGCACACTTTCATAAATAACGTTTATATCCTGGTTTTCAGAAAAATTCTACTTATGAAAAGTTTATAATCATTGTGCATAATTTCTTCATTTAAGCTGACGTAGACTCGTAAAACATTTTATTGTGTGTCGTACCATACACATATCCAATGACCTCTATTATTTGGACTTCTAAATAAAATTTGCACAAATTCTCTTTCTAAAGAATTAATCTCTTTTATGTAGTAACAAGTTCAATAAAATTCAATAAAATTCTAACTATATTATAAATATTTGCAGAAAATTTAATACAATAGTAATTCAATAAAATTTTGTACATTGTTCCTTTCTTTTCTAAAAAAAATGGGTACTACATATGATGAATGTAAACTATTTACATGAAACTCTTACAGAATGTATGCAATTCTTTTACGGGTGCAATAATTTTGTGACAAAACAAAACAAAGTAAAAATTACCAAAAACCTTACACTAAACACAGCTACGAAATTTACCCAAAACTTACACAATTTATTTTCATAACTTACAAGTTCAATGTTACTAGTATGAGAACGTAGCCTATACCCAGCTGAAAAATATCACGTGAGATCTATAATAATACAAATTATTTATTATGATGAATGAATAAGAAGTCAATTAATAATGAAATTAAATTGTAATACTTACAAGAATAAAAAAATAAAATTTTTTTTCGGATCTCAGTATTCAGTGATTTGGTTCATGACGTTGTATATAATTGCAATGGCCTTTAAATTTACAATAAAAAAAACCACTGCCAAGTTATTGACAGTTAGCTTCCACCTAACTAATTTATTGTTCCATTATTATCTCGTTTTTATTATTATTTTATTTTGATATGCTCATTTTAGAATTTAATGAAAAGCTAACAAAATTTAAATATAATTTAAATATAAATTTTGTTAGCTTTTAAACCTAAAAAGCAGAATTTTTAAATTCCTTGTGCAAAACTCGATTTCGCGCCAGCTTGAATAAAAATCATGCACTAAATCAAGCTTTGTATAAGGCGTATCAAAAAATAATGTTCAATACAAGAGCATAAAGGTGATTTTAACCTGGTGTTATCGTTTCACACTATCTTCGTTTTGAAAAAAATTAAATAAAAATTTCAACTAAATTGAATTTTCTCTAACTAATATTAATCAAGGAAAAGTAATTTTTTGTACTTTATTCAAACTATATTGCTAAAACTAATGTAAAAAGTCATAATAAAATAATAAGAATAAAAAAAATATGACAGTTGTATGTTATATATATATAACCGCGATATCATACATAACTTAAAATCGTTATAAAACAAAAACTAGTAGAGATCGATTATTCACTAAGATTGTATTGCATGGTATTGTGGTTTATTGTATAAAGAATACAAAGTTGGACAACGCACGATACGCTGCCCATGAAAAGTTTAGTCAAGTTTTGACAGTTAAATTTTCGTGTTATACATATGTGTCATGTAAGTTAGTTAGTAGTGTAGTTTACAATACATCAAGAATATGAATCAATCTAATTCTGTAAAGTGTGTCCAAGCCAGCTGCTTAAAGGTACTGAGGGATGCCGCATCCCTGATAGCAGACGGAATAGAGTTCCATATGTGCGCCGATTGGACTGAAAATGATTTCAATCCGAATTCAGTGCGAACTGTAGGGCTCATGAGTTCCTTTTTATGGCCCCTCACAGACAACCTAGGCGTATACCTGATTAGCAAGCTATCCAGGTACTCCGGAGTACGCATGGGTAGGACCTTGTAAATGAGCACGGCCAGAAAGTATGACCTGCGGCTCTCCACACATAGCCAGCTCAGGCTAATCCTATGAGGGGTGATGTGATGAATCCCCTCAACACCCATCACATACCTGATACCTGAATTTAAAAGTGTCTGTATTCTGCGTTTTGTGTGTGCTAGTGCGTCTAAGTACACTATCGAACAGTAATCAAGGTGGGGAATCATAAGGGCTTCAGCCAGTCTCTTACGTAGAGGCTTAGAGGTGTACTTACGGAAAAATCTCAAACTATAGAGTGTTCGGTTGTACTTATTTGTCAGGGTATCTACATGCTTTGTTCAGGAGAGTGTCGAATCCAGGGTGACCCCCAGACACTACTGATTCCGAGAACGGTATCAGTACTCCCCCAACCCGCACTCCCTGTAACTCCGTACCACTCAACCTACACATGAGGTGGCTTGAACCGATGGCAATAGTTTTTGTTTTACCCGCGTTGAGTGTGAGCGCAGTCCTATCGGCCCAGGCCGATACAGCCTCTGCAGCACTCTCGAACCTAGCAGTTCCCTTCGCGATACCGTCGATAGTTGTGGTGTAAATTTGGAAGTCATCCACATAATGGATATGCTGCACACCACTTCCCAAGACATCACACACATCATTAATGTAGAGGCAAAACAACAGGGGACCCAGGACTGAGCCCTGTGGTACTCCGAGGTTTACGGATAGAGACGGCAAATGACCAAGAGATATTGTTTTCACAAGCTGCTCTCTACCCCATAAATAAGAGATAAACAACCTGAGTGCAGCCCTGGATACTCCGACTTCTCGGAGCCTCATAAGCATGCGGGTATGAGAAACCCTGTCGAAAGCCTTACTGAAATCAAATAAAAGAAATTGCGTGATCTGTCGTTGGTCCATGGCATGCCGGATATGCTCCGTAAGTTTTAGTATTGCTGTTTGTGTGGAGTTATGTTTGCGAACCCCTGTCTGGAGTGGATCTAAGATGTTGCCTGATCTAGATATTCCATAAACTGCTGATGCACGATCTTCTCCATGACCTTCAAAATAAAGCTCAATATTGTTATTGGCCGAAAATCGGAAGCGGAGATTGGAGACACTCGCTTTTTAACCGGCAGCACGTGAGCTCTCCTCCAGAGGTCCGGAAAAATACCGTGCATGAGGGAAGCATGAGCTTACGAAGCGACCTAAATTCATTGTTGTCTTTCAGCATATCAGCATTGAAGTCTCCTATAATAATCTTATGACTATAATCGAAACAGTGAACGCGAAGATTATTCAGAAACGTAGGATTTTTACGGTAAGAGATTTGCGGGGGGCGGTACACTACTACAGCCAGGATAGGCGGTGTTTTGCCTATAGTGATCGCACACATGAGGTACCCAGGGACCCCAGGTTTTCCTGGACCCCCTGTGTCCAACTGCGCAACTATCTCGACTCGGTATACCTTCCTGACGTAGAGGGCAACGCCTCCACCCTCACCGATTTCTATCCTGTCTGATACCGCGGAAGCCTTCAAGGCCGATTGCCTCATCCGATATCGCCGGCCCAAACCATGTCTCCGCCACTCCAAATAAGTGATAAGGATCTTCATCAGAGAGATACTGCTGAATTTCCTCAATGTGCCCGGCTAAAGAAGTAATATTTATGAAGCCCGTTTTGAGGAGCCCCGCGCAATCAGTACCACGGATCCCCTGACCTGGTGAGTCTTTTGTGTTGCGTTGTTTTGTGAACGTGTTGTCCATGTTTGTAACGGTGTGATTCGCAAGAATTGCATCGATGTCATCCTCGTTCTCTATCATGTGTGCTCGTGCACCCTCACGAAGCCTAGCCATGCAGCGACCCTTACGTTGCCATATATATTTAAATCCTCTATTTTTTACCGCATTTTTTAAATGAATAAAACGAATATATTCTGCCTTGGATAAGTACCCATTTATATATATGGGCCTATTTATGAGTTCATGGCGCGCTTCGTGGCCAAATTTCGCTAGGTCAACGTCAAGGGTGTTAAACCCAGTTTTTTTGTTTTTTTGCCATCATGATGGTTTCGAGTATGTGTGGATGTTTAAGAACGACCTGCATAGTGCGCGGCTTGGTATTGGGACCATTGTTAGTAGTCGTGAGAATTGTTTTCTGTATGTGTGCTGTGTCAAATTGTTTAGCACTGACAACGTCGCTCGTATTAATGTTAGGGTCGACTGCTTTTAGTATGGCAAGCGCCACTCTCTCCAGAGCTACTGTGAATTTAGTACAGTCGACGATTCCCGACACAAGTATCGTGCGACGCTGTCTATTCGCGGGGTCGCTGTATTCTTCTTGATTTCCTCGCTCGCAATTATTTCTGTGTTTGTGTGAATGTCTTGTATGATTGTGTTCGCTCGCTTGTGTGCTAGCAATGTAGTAGATTGTGTGTGTGTGTCGATGTTCGCATGCTGTCTGCCATAGTGACGAGTTTGGTGTTAGTGTCGTCAAACCCTGCTCGAAGATCTCGCAACATTTGTGCGCTACTTTCGTTTGCGCAGTGAAGTTCATGGAGCTTCTCTTTAAGACTGATGTTTTTCTGCCTGAGAGCTTTCCGACTCAGCTGGAGGTCTGACAGTAGAACATTCTGCTTTTTTAGAGTTGAATTCGTCTCTGTTAGCTCAGCGTGCAACTGCTAGACCACCTTCATCAGGCCTTCTAAGGTGTCAAGCCGCTCATTTTGCGCATTGACTGCCTCTTCAAGGCGTGGAAGGGTGACCAAATGCTTCGTTACCGCCGAGATCCCAGAAGCGAATTCCCTCTTCACGTCGGCTAATAACTTCACTGGCGCATTTTCAACATCTACCTGAGCGTGATTTGCGGACTCCACCATCGCAGACACCATGGTGCATCCCGATAGTTGTGTGGAGTCAAGTAGTTTGAGGCTGCTGTTGAGCTTCCATTCCGCTGAGACTTGATTTTCGCCAGACTCACTGTCGCTGGTGTTGCTGATCTTATTTGACCCGTCAGATCTTACGCCTCCACTGATGGAACCGGAGGAACGCACAGGGTCTTGTGCCGCTGGTGTATCCGGGGAGCAAGCTCTTTACTGCCTACAGCAAAGGCGTAGAAGCCGTCAGCGGTGGGGCCAAAGCCTCGCCTATGTTGCCTAGTAATCGAGGTGGAGCGTGGTGATGGGCGGGCCTCTTTGCCGGTGTTGCGGCACTAGCATTAGCGCCAAGCTGGAGCTTGCGCTGCCTGGCCTCCTTCGCTGTTCTGAGCGCCTGGCAATCCACAATATGAGCCGGGCCCCCTATGCTGCTGGCCGTGGTTGCACCGATGTACTTTTTGTGGAAGTGCTTCCTGCAGGTCCCACATTGGATAAGCGGTGCCTGCGTGCCTAGGAGTTTGAAGCACTTCCCGCAGCTGTCTAGGGTTCCGGCCATCGCTTTGTTTAGCGTTTCGTGTGTATGTGTGTGTGTCTGTCTCTCCTTGTGTTGCTTATTTACCTATTTGTTGACAATTTAAATTTTGCTTTCGGACTCCCTGGCGGGTCGGGCCTTTGCAGTTTGCTCCTTGTTGCGTCGAGCCTGCAGTGGTCCGTGTTGTTTCTGTTACATAAAAAGCTCGCACAAGGCTGGTTAGTATTATGTTCAATTTTTCACTTTTTGATTCTGCTTGAAACCACTAATAATTAAGACGTTTGCCGGAGCTATGTAAGGCACGTCTGACACTTACCAGAGACTAGACTGAACTGAATTGAAGATACAGCTAATCAAAGAATTGAAACAAAATAAATAAAACTTTAATATCTTTAGAACTAATACGTTTCATAAGCAGAAAAACTATACAGCTCTGAACATGTAAAATATCTACCTTTTCCCAAAATTAATTAACTATTCCGGAGAATTTTTTAGCCTTATGGCTAGATTTGGGTCTATATGCCACCCCAGAAAGGACTGAGCACTCTCGGGGCGGAGCTGGCCTTTGAATTTTTACGCTTCTGCTCATAGTTCAATGCCAAATCGAGAAGTTCTTCCACCCTTGAGAACCGCTTGCGGTTGCATATGAGCTGGATATCTGGCCTCATGTTACGATGAAGCAAGGCCAGCTCTTCATTGAGCCGCGGCACTGGACTAATTTTGCTCATGATTCCGACGAGGTAGGTGAGATAGTTTTTAATGGATTCATCCGCTCCTTGTGTGCGAGCGTTAGCCTCCGCTCTTAGCCGCTGTCGTGTTCTTCGTTGCCCCAGTAATGTCTATTCTCTTAAGCACTATGTTTAAATAACTGCGCTTGGATACCGAAGACTATTTTCCAATGAAAAAAAAATTTATTTTTAATTTAAGGCGACTGTACATGGCTATTACTACAATAGTAGCAACCAAGTTTCTCAGTGGCGAATAGTAAAAAAATTACCTTGGATTTTCGGATCAAAATCTGTTAAGCAGCGACTGCGCACGCGTTAACTTCTTCTAACCGACGTCCACATATGTGGACTAATATTGAATTTACGATTGTGACATGCTTTAACTTCTTTTTTATGAAATCGCCGGTGGCATTAACTACTTTGAATAAAATTCTATGAGAAACGATCACGTTAGTTAATTAAAAATTAATTTTTCCCTCTTACAATTGCAGTCGCAAGAAAGCAAAATCTGTCGCGACCGTTATTAAATTAAAAGTGCTATAAAAAAATATTTATTAATTTGAAACCCAAGGCCGATGTCAAAAAAGTCAGTCTTAAGCATTTACAAGGAAATTAACGTTTGACCACATATGTACACTAGTCCGCCGTACAACTACGTCAGTAGAGAACTGGTTGCTCATCTGGTAAGCGTTCTTATTGATTATATAGCGTTATTTTATTTCTATAATGTATAATATACATATTATACATTATTCCTATAATATACATATTATATATTATATATTATAGGAATATATATATATATATATACATAAAGATACGTAACGTGAGTTTCCGGGACGAAATCGTCCCGGAAAGTAACGTTGCTTATATTTCTGCTAGGTTCCGGGTATTTCCAGAAAACCTATATGTTTAATGCTACCTTCCGGGACGATTCAGGTGCCAACCACAATGGATTATTTCTGTAGTAACTCGGTTAACCCAGGAGATGAAAGGGGTTGTGGTTGGGGATGGGTTATTTTTTGAACATATAAACGACTCCCACACAATTTTTCATTCCAAATAGTACTAGTGTCCACATATGTGGACACGCATTTATATAAGAAAATATATACACTAAACGATATATGTCTATATATTTTAAGTTTTTAAGACACAAGAATAATAGATCCGTGAAAAAAAAAATTTTTATTTGTGCGTTCATGGTGCCGGTCAGAAGAAGTTAAATCATCTTAGCCACATAGCGTTGGCTCTATCAGAAATATTTATAATTTCTAATTTAGTTACAATTCGAAAAACTAGAAGAATTGTTTTCTTTCCAGAGAAGAGATCTTGGCTTTGCGATAATTTAACTAATTTTTAAATTAAAAAAAAATAAATTCGTTCAAATTAAGCAGTTGCGCTCGACTCTTTACAAAAGGAAAAAGTAAAAATCTAAAATCTAATATAATTTTTTATTTTTTGAGCGCTAAGCCAGATCATTTAATTTTACAAGTGCGCAATGTAATCAGAAATCCAATACGCCTTGCGTACACTCTAATATTGTGCTTTGTTTATGAGCGACGCTCGCGAGCCTCGACTTTAAACGAATTTTATATTTGCAAGCAAATTCCTAATTTTCTTCTAATCGTTTTAATTAACTCACACGAAGACGCGGGCTCCTTCTTGTGAGTTCTACATGTCAAGGGCACCAGTTGTAACGGGGTAGTTTTTACTAAATCAAGTCTATTTATTTACTTTAGCCGGGCGTCTCTCTTACGCCTCAGCTCAGACTTGTACAACGCTGCGGCTCTTCAGTTGCCGCAGCTTTTCCCCGTCAGTTTTCAATCTACGCCGGCTAGCTGAAATCCGCGAAACTTGGTTTTCGGTTGTTGGAGGACTCGAGGAATGAAGCTTGCAAAATAACTCAAAGATTTATAAGACAAAATCTGGTTTACGTCGCGTACATGAATCATTTACTAAATTAAGTAGAAACTTAGACATAAGAATGAGCCGTGAAGGCTGTGGCCTTCGAATCCGCTCGCGCGAGATCTCCCGCAGCCGATTTAGCCGCTTTGTCGACTCTTCCCGGGATCCGCAACGCGGATCTATATTAATCAATATAATTACGAAAGCCGCGAAGTTGATTCACACGCTCGCCCGTGAGCCGCAATAATCAACATAATAATTATTAAGGAAGTTGTCTTGTCAAAATTGAGCATTTAGAAAAAAGCATGCGTTTTAAACTAATTTAAATCTCACAATTTAAATTATGTTAAATGAGCAATATATGTTAAATGAGAATACTTAATGTACAAGAAAGAAAATTAAATATTTATTTTTTTATTGTGTAATTCGAAATCGTTTCTATTTTCTAGTATCTTTTACTGTGCAACACATTCTTTGAACCAAGTACATCTTAAACAGAGAGATCTTCCGTTATTTGATTTCAATCAAAAAAACAGTTTAGTTTCGAAAACAAATAAGTGATTTCGATTTCGGCTGTAGCGTATCAAAGTATAAATAGATCGATTCTTGTCGAGATTTACCACTGACCCATCTACATGATTTTTCGTGTCTAAGAGTGTTTTTCTGTGATTAAAAAAACATGGGGGAAGGGGGTTGTGCAATTCGAGACCTAGATTCACACTTATGACTACACCGATCTAATTTACAGTCGGACTTTCCATTATCTTGGGTGAGTTTTCGCGATTAAAAAAAAAAGGTATAATGATGGTCAATTCTGATTTCGAATTCGGATTCAGCACGTCAAAATACATAAGAAACGATATATCTAATTTACGGACCACATTTCTTGTGTGTTTGTGTTATTGGGATATCTAAATTATTTTTACGATATTTATTATACTTACCAACAGAATTTGTTTGTAATAATAGTTGAGCTTGAAAATTATCGTCACTTATTCTTTTCTGTACACTTAAGCTGCTGCCTAAGCTCAAACCTGCTTCAAAAGCATTCAGCATTTGTTTTTGTAATGGTTGCGTCGTTATTGACGATGAAGTTGTTCCTAAAATTTCAGATTCGCTTTGATTACAAGTATTGGCGAGTTGTAAAGGTGATAAAGAAGATAAAGCAGATGTAGCAGATACTGGTACAGCAAAATATTCTCGTATTGGATCAGAACGATTATTCATGGTCGAAATAACTTGATGAATTTGTTGAGGGAATGAGTCTTTATTTGTAAGAATTTCAATTTTCTTTGTATCCAGTTTGTCAGTATCATCTAAAACAATAAACAAAAATTACAATTTTCAATAATTTTGAAACATTAGTAAGCAATTGGGTAATTCTACGAATCTAAGATTTAACCTCTTCCGTCCGATGTCCAGATATGTGGACAGATATTCATTTTACTATTACTGAAGTTTCCTGTATAAATTGGGCAAAACCATTATTGGGATTTGACACCGGGAGGGCGCCATTTATATCTTCCTATGTTAAAATCAAGCTTAAAACCGACATTTTTCCGATATACAGATATACTTAAAGTTAAGCTTGGAGTAGTTCCATTTTTTGTCAGCAAAAATGTCAAATTCCAATACATATTACCTTATTTGCACAAAGAACTTCAAATATTAGCTATATGAAATTCGTTAAACATAGTTTATTTCATTTTGTTGCCGTGCAACAGAAAACGTAGTTTTAAGAAAACGTGCGTTAAATCGTTCCCCCATCTGTTCGTGTTATTTTCCGAATTTTAGTAAAAACCAATGCGAACATATCGAACGTGCTTATCTTAATAATCTCAACTCTTGACCACACCTAACGCTGACCCTCTTAATTTCTTTCAAACCATATGTCTCAAAAAGAAGCACGTTTGGACCTAATGTTTTATTACGGTTTCTCTTTTTTGTTTTATTACTAACTAACCCAAACTTTATAATCGGAAAAACCCTAAGTCTTGTAAGAGCACGAATCTGCTTTCTTGCTCATTCCTTCTACTGTATTTTTTATTACTGCGAGCTGATGTGCTGACCAATGTTCAAACGCTCGAAGCTAAATTTTGTATTTTAGTATTCCTTTTAATAAAGTCAACTTATACCTTTGAAATTTTGTCTACGTTTATTAACTTAGGCGTAGAAAGGTTACACACACTCCCGAAAGACTGCGAGAAGTAGCTGTGGAACCTCTGAACGCTACACATTTTTTAACCCGAAATAAAAAAAAAAAAAAAAAAATACAAAAATGCAGAAGCTATATAACTGTAAATTTTATGTTTTCTGGTCAAAAGAACGAAAAATTAACGAAAAAAAATTTTTTCGATTATTAAAATTAATATTTAAATTTATACAAATTTACAAAGTTTTTTTAGCAGAGAATTAGGCCTTCTTTCACTAACTTTTGAATTTACAAAAATAATTCTAAAGTTAGTGATGGAGGGGATACCTCTTAAAA
>JAWWML010021117.1:0-17591 GCA_035047165.1 Ormyrus rosae
ATGTATTATTGGCAAACAAACTCCTACTTGCCTAAGTTTATACTTTTGTAAAAAAGTAAGTTAGAGATTAGAGATTTTATATTAACTTTTTTTTTTTATTAACCTTTATTGACGCCTTTCGTGCGTATTTTAGCAAATTATATTAAACTACTGGCTATAACTAGTTTATAAATTGCTTCAAAAAATAAAAATCCAAAAGATTGAAACGCTTTCGCATACAGTAAAAATATAAGTGGTTTCTTACAAAAAAGACGAGGCGAAAAAATTGAACCACCGTGGGCCACAAGTCTAACAATCTCTTACCGCATGACGCATACCATTCACTTTTCCGTCACATCCTACTTATTTCTTTCCAGCTGGATCGCCAATATCATAACCACCTTGCCTTCGGAGTGAAGCACTTGAATTGCATTCCCACGTGTAGGTTTCCTAACGCACACAAACGTTTACGTAGCGACAGAGAGGTAGAGAGAGAGAGAGAGAGAGAGAGAGAGAGAGAGAGAGAGAGGGAGAGACGGGGGGAGGGGAGTTTAACCGGGGCAGTGAACGACGCGTTAAGACGACGCGCCGCCGGCAGTGACTTGGGGTCGCCTCTGTCCTCGCCGTCGTGCTCCCTCATGCGTGCTTCCGCTCCCGTCTTCTTTCCCACCAAAACGAGCGAGAGAGTCAGACGCCGAGAGGCACGACCTTGCCGTCTTATTCGCCGAGGAGTCCCTGCGGTCGGTATCGAATTGACTCGTTCGCTCTGTTTTTTTTTTTTTTCAAATCTCTCTGCTCCTTCTTTCAGAGCTCAGAGCTGTAACTCGTTGAAAATTGTATTAAACGTTGCTCTTTATTAGATTAGGTTCGCAGCATTTTTTTATCAGATTACGTAGTGGATAAATAACGCGCAGGGATAACTTTCTCTTTTTTTTTTTTTTTTTTTTCATAAAAGGTGGCACTGCGTTGCTTCGCAGTTTATGAATTTCAGTGGAATTTCATTAAAGACTGTGTATACCCGCGCTGTCTTATTTATGAGCTAAGTTATTTTCTTAACTGCACTCAAAGAATCTGTGCAGAATATTAGCAGTTTTTATTTGTACACAACACGTTTGTTTCCCCTGTCAGTTATTCATTAATTAAGAATATTTTTACCTTCATTCTTGAAATTGACGAAACAAGGATGTTGCTTTAAATTAAAATCACAAAGCAATAATTTTAATTAACCTCAATTTACTTTTTGCCTTCTCTCTTCCAGAACAACGAGATAAACTCGTTAATTTATATTGACCAGCTGTACTAAAAAAAAAAAAAAAAAAAAATTTAATCAATCGTAATAATTTCCAAAGAAAGAAAAAAAGGAAAATAAACTCATCAAACTCTGGGCCAACTACCTCGCACCTCCCATTCTAATTCACTCGCTTTACGAGGGAGCATTCCCTCGCAAGAGACTCCGGTGCTCCTTCGCAGTAACCGCAAACGAGAGGGGCCCGTGCAGGATCGTTGACCCAGTTGCCAGTCGTAAATACGAAATTCAGATTTTCCACGGAGCTCGGGAGATAATGCGAGGCTGCATCAAGAGCATCGACGCGAAGACCCATTCAATCGGCCATCTTCGCAATCTCCGCTCTCGCAAATGCCGAGTGCTCGTAGGCGTTAGTTCGCCGCTCCTTGGCAGCTGGCCAGTCTGCGCTAACGTGCGTAAGCGTATAACGTTCCCGCGAAGTGTCGCGTCGAGGGTCCTCGCTCGTTTTCTATATATATACCACGGCTGCGTTTTCGGGACTCTTTCTCTTCGGCGATTGATTCGGGAAAGAATTTCGCTGCAAATAGGCGCGCGGTCGGCTCGTTCCGATGAAATTTCGTTACACGATCGTTTTCGCGAACGATTGCACATAACGTGGCGCGGCAGTGATTTTGTGCGATCGAAGAAATTATTTTTTCGGTGCCAGTGGAAATTAGAGGCGCTAATCAAGCGACAAATTACCACGCGAATATCCACGCGTACGAAAAGCAGTAATGAAACGAGAGGAGCTTATAATTTGAGCTTACAATTAGCTTAAATAAGCGCCAATTTCGCTAGCGTCATTAATTTGATAGTAACTTACGCTCAATTAGTTCGGGCGATATTGGCGCTACGAGGGCACTCTACAAACAAAATAGTATAGAATTCAGAGAAAGCTCCTCGAAGCTGAGTCGCCGCGTTCGAATGCCCTATTAAATATAAAAATGCGAGGGAGTCTACGCGCACATGCGCCCCAAACCGCACGGGCAGAATCAGTCTCGATTTGTCACGAGAGGGAATATTCCGAGTTTCTCTCGCGGCGACGCGACTTATTCCCTTCCTTTCTCTCCCGCGGAATCGATCAATTTCGAAGGAATATAGGCGATTTATGTAAAATATTTCATGGCCCTTATAATGCTCCTGTTAACCCAGTGGATCGGAGCTCTCGACGATTCCAATTCTATCAGATTTTAGACGGGATTTCGCGAATTTATGGAAGACTAGAACGCGAGGTGCACACTAGAGAATTTATGGGGAATGGGGGGATACGCGTATGTGTATGTGTGCGAGTGTATCTCCGGTACGCAGCGGGGCATTATCCATGGGCGCGATGCTTACTTATAAGTGGGGATATATTTTTCGAATTCGCTGAAGTGAGGCTTTTTTCATTGAGGCTGAAGCTCGCTGGTGCTTGCACAATTTTTATCTCGCTGAAAAAGCTATTAAAGCCCGTCGAATTGATTAAGTTTTATTCATATGTGGCTATTATATGTGAGTTTAAAAATGCATTTTCGAATTTCGCGGAGATAGTAATTGAAGATATACGATTAATTTAGCAATATTGAATCAAAAGAGCTTTTCACTCTTATTACATAGATATGAAGTACGCAATAATGATGTTAATCTACAACCAATAAGCATGTTTGAACTCGTCGATTTAATAAAATACACTCGAGTTGTGCAGTATATGTATAGATAATACAGAACTAATGGCATGTAGACTTTTCTCGTACAGGATACATCCTGTTTCAGTTTTAAGATGATTTGGAAATTATTATGTTAATTTCATTATTTTTAAATATTATCAACTTCAACAATATAAATTGTCTGAATAATACATATATATATCAAAATGAAATTTTAATATGATATATGATTATGCTTATATAATAGTCGTCGTATAAATGCTTTTTTTTCGAATAGTTTAACATTAAATAATTTCCCAATTTCAACTGAATGAGACTTAAACTGGATTATCGATAAATCAATTTAAAAGAGGATGCCCATGGATTAACGGCAGGCTGCCTTCAGACTTTTGTAAGCCATATATGTAGATTTATTCTCCATGTTATTTTTGAAAGTTCAAAGCCTTATAATTCTTTTTCCCTACATTTCCTCATATAAATTTTTTGTTAAAAGCAAAAATCTTTTTTTTGCTCTAAACGATAGAAAATGTTTTATACGTTTTGGAGCGTTTTTTTACAGTTTTTAACAGCGGAGGCAAAAAAAATTACTATGCTAAAAATAAATTACTATACTAGGCTGATTCCGGCGCGCATAGCACATTTTGGTATTCGTGATTCACTTTTTTTTTTTATAATTCGAAGCGGATATTATCTAATTATCTAAAATGTCTTTGTTGGAGAGAATAATTGAATGATCCAGCCAAACCAAAGCATTTTCAACCAAATAATTTATTTGTCCACTTTTCTTTGCCGTGGTTACAAGAATAATAAATGCCTATTACGGAACGAATAACTAATCCACATTCGCCTCATTTTCTCTGTGAATATTAAAAAAAAGGAACAAATTATATTATAGATATAATTATATTATAAATATTGCATGGAGAAGACATCATACCGCTATCCACAGTAGAGCAGCCGCAGATCCCGGTAGAAAGCTCGCGGAGCAAGCCGTCGCTTTTAGAAAGAAGCGTTCATTTTCCCGGGTACGCGTGAGATTCGCGCGGCTGGAACAAAGGTGCATTTTTTTTTTCCTCGGCTCATTTCCGCGTCGCACGCGTATATAAGTCCACAAAGTTTTCATCAAGGGGTCGCTGCGCAACGCGATTCCCACGAGAGCTGCGGCGCGTGCACCGACTTTTATAGGGCACGACCGCCGTGACGTAAGCCGACGCAACCCGACGTAAGAGGAATTTGCTCATAACCCGTTCTAAGATTTGCCGAGCGCAAGATGGCTCAGCGCCAATGCCTCTCGCCCCGGCGAAAATAGCCGTTCCAGCTTTCCGATCTTACGTGTGCCGCTAACCAGCTCTTTGCCCTAAAATTCCAAGCCGCTGGCGCAGCGTCTAAATTTGATATCATTGTCCGCAACCATGTATTGTGTTATGGCTGTATTATTTCTGTAAGTCAATAAAATTCTATTTAAATGTAAAAGTTATCCGTAAATGCGCGGGCTTTCATTAATTACAGTAGGCTTATGTAAATCTCCATTTATTATTTATTTTGAAATACTTCAAACAAACAATGTTTTTTCTGCTCGAACGAGCTTTGCGACGTAAAAAGCGAATTTTCAATTAACTTTTTCTGTATTTTTTTCCATTTCACACCCATGCCTTGTTTATAAAAGTGGTGGCAACTGTTTAATCTGGAAACATGCGACGATAAAGAAAGTTTGCGCACACAATGCACGTTACTCGGTTTCATTCTCTACACGGAGAAAAATGTTCTAGTAATTTTCCAAATATTACAGGAAATTTTACGAGTCACTATAGTAATTTAGTTACCGTCTAATAGTTCTATAAATTTTAAAGAATAGTATGCTAATTTTTACAGTCAATCGAAATATTATGAACAAAATTTAGTTACTCCATCTATGAAACCCAATACAAACGGCTATACCATTATTATGCATATTTTAAAATATTTTAAAACTATGAAAAAACCCTTCTATCCTGATTAACAGCCAAACGCCTTTACCATCAGTGCTAATACAAGAATTTATATTTGATAATTCGAATTTTTTTCATATGTTACAACCCATTTACAATTAATTTATTATACATTTAAAAAATCATCTCCAATTAAAATTCCAATAATTTGATGATACTTACGTCGTTTTTTAAAGAAAATAAATAGGATAAATTTTCATTAAAAATTGTTAAAGATTTTTATTAGAAATTGATGTGTGATTATGGTTATGGTTGAGTGAATTGTGGGTCCTTGCACGTGCGCGCAAGCCGTGTGTTCGCCGTGTCGAGTACGTACCGGTAAAACTTGCAAAAGTTTATGTTAAAAATTACGAAACTTTTTGTATAAAATTTAAGAAAACTTTCGTAAAAGAACCCATTTTTCCAGTCTGTCCCAAATTACCGTCCGTTCTTCTAAAATTCCTTTTAATATTTTTAAATATTATTAGAACATTTTTCACTGTGTATCGGCGTTGTTGCGAAACTCTATATCATGTGTTTCATTCCACCGCGTTGTTTGCTTTTTTTTAGCAAAATGATACCGCACGATTTAACGGATGACAGGCGATCACGGTGGGTGGCAAGGGATTACTTGATTGACAGAGAAGCTGCTAAAAATGAATCTATTAAAACAAAAGGACAATTCTCAATTTTTTTTTATTTTTTACACGTGGCGCCTGAGTGACAGATATTAATTAAAGATCGAAATGGAATTTTTAAAGCAAAAATTGACATTTAACGAGCAATTTATGCGCTGATAAAATAATAATTAATCCCACTTCTTGTAAAGGCTGCGGAGAAGAGGAAGCTCCATAAAAGAAAGGGGGCATCACAGCGCGGGGCCTAGAGTATCGAATCCTCGTTAGAAAGCAATCCAGCTAAATGTGCTTACACTCGCGCGATCTCAATCCAATGTCTCCTCGCTCTGTCACTTTCCCTTCGCTGTTAATCGGTTTTCGACTGTTCCGGGAGAATCAGCCAATAGTTAATCTTGATTATCTCGGCTCACAATGGATATGAGCTCCGTCCTCCCTCTCGACGATTTTCTCGCTTGCCACGTACATACTCAATATATGCGTAGCAACGTCTATTTCCCAGTCATGTATGCAGATCCGGCATTTAAGCCTGTGTATGCAAGCACGCACACAGGCTGCGAAATGGCTTGGCGTATATGTTACAGCTGTTAATCCGGAAACATCCCCTTGTACGATTGAATAATGGCGGGATAATATTCTTCCTTCGGCGAAGGGCCGATCGTTAAACACTTTGATTATCTCCCCTCGGGCTTTATAAATAACAATACCAATACCGATCCGTACTCGTCAGGTTGTAAATATTGTCCTGCATTACTGTGCGTATACATATATATATGAAGGGCTAATTACGGGCATAGGCGGCTTTAGCGCACTCGTGCCACTAAAACATTCAGGCACTTGCGTATGTAGGTACGGCCAAACTCTGGAATTAGTCTGCCGTCTATTTTTTACTCGGGCTGTTTTCCTTTTTCGCAACAAACACAGGAGGAAAGCTTTAATTTTTTAGGCCGGCCGCTAATGACCATCGCGTGGTCAAAGGCTTCGCTGAAAAATTAGCCGGTTCAACAAGGAACAAAATCGAGCGAGAACTCGGCGCTGGCGTGCAGGCATTTTGACTGTAATCTAATTAGAAAAGTAACGTTATTACGAGCGTCAGACCCTCGAATCGCCGAATTGCTGAATTAATTACCAAGCGCTGGCATGCGTTAAGATTGTTGGCGCTTGTTAATTAGCATTATTAGCCAAAAATGTTTGTTGGATTTCCTGCGCTTTATATTTTTCACATTATGTCGCTGCTCTTTCGCAGAGAAGTTAAAATAAAAAAAAAAATGTCTAGAAGGTTGAAAGTGTTTGCGTCGCGGCCGAAAATATACGTGTCCCGATGTGAAATGCGGCACCGCAATATATAATGTCAATGCTTCCACACATTGATTCTGCGAGACCAAGATAAAAGTTTTCGTTGTTTTTAAAATCAGAATCTCGAAACTTGTAATTTACGACTTTCCGAACAGAATCATGTGACGCACTAAACTGATAAATAAAACCGAATCGATATTCGGAGCATGAAACTTTGGATTGCTTTTCGGAAGATATTGAAAACACAAACTGCACATTTTCGACGTAGACTTACCTTAAATAAGAGGCAGTTCCCTCTTTGTAAAGTTTTTATATATTATTACGCAAGCCGTGTTTCATTTTCATTTATATTATACCCTCGGATTACTTTGTGTACTCTGCGTTACATTGATACATTTACCTTGCTTTAGTAAATTGACACTGTTGAATAATACACCGGAAACAAATAACATTTGATATTTTATACTTTGTGACTTCCTGTGTCAAAAGCTTGAAGTACAAAGCTTTGTAAATTATAATTAATGGCGGTTTTTATGCCACGAATATATAGCAATATTTTTATTACAGAATATAATTTGTTAATTTTAAATTTAAGATCATTGCACTTTTAAATTTAAATATCTATCTATAAAATAAATTGAAATGGAAATATTGGAATCGTCATAAATCAGTAATGTCATTCGTCATATATTTGATTTACTAAAAATAGAAAACTGTGTATAAGCCACAAAATCAATTTCAGTTTGTGAATCCTGACGTTGGTTAAAATCTCGAAACTCACAATAATTGGCAGTAAAAAATCTCTTATTTAAATTCTCCTGTATTTTGAAGTAGATCGTGACACCAATTTAAAAACAAACAATATGTTGATTTACAAAGAAATAAACTCTATAAAATGCACACGGTCGCAGTTAGTCCAATAAATAATCTCATTTGGTGATTATTTCAAAACTAACTCTGAAAACTTAATAACGAAAAGCCATGAATTAAAAGCAGGGCGTGTGCGAATCTCCCGAAAAATCCCAGGACCGCCGATAAATCTCGTTAAGCTCCGGGGTAGCAGTTAAGCGCAGAAGTCCTTCACGGGCGGCGGCGTGAGCGAAAAAAAAAAAGCGGGGGGCAACGCCAACACCGACACCTCGGGAAAATCCGCTTACGAACGGTAAACAGAGAAGATCAAGCGAAGCAAGTACTTTGAATTCCAGCTCTGGGAGTTTCCCCCCACCCCCTCCCCCCCTCGAAATGCGAATCGATCGCCACTGGCCGTTTATGAGGCCGAAAAAGTGAGCATTGCCGCTGATAAAAGCATTCCGGTGAAATATTAATACTAGAGCTTTTGAGATTGGTGGCAAAAGAGCCGCGGCCCGCGCAGCTCCGGCGCACAATGCCCGAGTGCAAGCAGACGTCCATAAATAATTAATGGCGGCGACCGCCGCTTCTAGAGCAAATGCGGGAGTATAAAACCCGTAAAAGTGATACAGTGCCAGGAGCCAATAAATCCTCTCGATTACCGCTTCCAAATGGGTTAATATCGCGCGCCGGCTAGCCTTTTTCCGAGCGAGTGCGGCGATTTTCGGCCGGCCTACACGAGCCACGTGTAGGCCTCCTGTATAAATCCGTTTGAGCGGGGATAAATGCCAAAGCCAACCGGAGAAATGGGCTTTTAAAGCGAGCTAATGTCCATGTTAAATGACTTCTACTTTTAGATTAATTTGCGTATCCGTCTGCACGCTTTTCTCCTATCTCCCCCCGCTCGGTGAAAGCTTCTCGTGCGTAATGGAGGATTCGATATAAGGACTGCGCGGGAGAGCGATGCCATTGTTCGTTTTCGCTTTTGAGCGAAAGCAGGATGCACGAGATGTCGTGACATGAAACCAGTCACGAGCTAAACTATTCCTCGGGAGTTAAGTGAATTCTTAAAGCGAAAGTAAATAGAAGTTTTACACTTTTTAATGCATGAAAAAAAAAATGTAAAAACGAAGAACTCGTTAAAGTTTATTAATAAATTTAACAACGGCTTTGGTCGATTCGGTATTCGGGACAATTTTAACGATTTTTGTATTTTTTTTTTTTTTTTTGCAGCTTTAACGAGTCTATAAACAACATTTGTTTTATATACCAATTCTTATTTTTCATTAAACACGTCAATAAAATAAGTAATTTAATAGCTAATACATTGTAGTAACTTATTTGCAACTATTTTTTCAGAGTATTGCGAAGTAGGGGTTCGAGGATTTCTTTCGGTTTCTTTGCTCTGGCAATTTTACTGAAATAGAAAAAAAGTTCAGGCGTTAAAGCGACTGCGATTTCTGGCAGGATCTTTAGCCTATACACAATTCTTTCTCTTTCGCCTGACATATGTATACGAGAAGAGTTCAAAGCCAAGAGAGATTGAGCGCAGTAATTTGTCGAAGCGCTCGATACGTGACCGCTCGAGGGCGAAGGCAGCAGCAGGAGCTTTTTAAAATGGGGACACAGTATTCCTTGAAAAATGTTGCGGTCCGACGGATAAATGCCAGCCGGAACGCGGAGGCGATAAGCTTTAAGCCTCGGCGACATTATACAAACGGTGACGCTCTGACGATTTTTTACTTTCGGCTTTTTCCAAATACCTTCGCTTATGAATTTGTGCTACTTTTTCTTTCGTTTAAATTTGGGAAGGTAATTTAATCGATGAGACGATCCTAGACTTTTGCCTAGAAATATTATTTGTCTTAAATTATCAGTGAAACTTCAAATTCTAGCAACCGAGTGTCCAAATATGGAGGTTTGGGCGGTAATGAGTTAATTGTAACCATAAATATGTGGCATTATCGCAAGGACTTTGGAATCTTAGAAAATATTTGTCAACTTTTTGAAATAATATTATATAGAATTAAATATATTTAATCGCCAAAACTTGATTCGACTTGTCCTGTGGAAAAAAGATGTATTTCGGGGAAACGAATTGAAAAGACTTATCGTAGAAAAACTAATAGAAAAGTCTATCAATTTTTCTGAGGTACGACTTTTCTATTACTTTTCCCCGAGATACATCTTTTTCCATCTAGGATAGGTCGAATTTAAGAAAAACAGTTTGAAAGCACATCGAGCTACAGTTATACCGATTTGACAGCTGGTAAATTTGATTAAGAATTTAATATCGACGCGTTTCAGCAGCGATTAACAATTGTGGACAGATCTAATTAAATTTATCACTTTTAATTCAGTATTGAAGTTTTTTATTCAACAAAATTGATCAAATTCTTGTTATTCTGCAACTTTTTATATACATTGATTATACATCCTTTTAGTTACTTTAACTGGTGAGAATAAATCCACCTATTAATTTTAAAATCTTTCAATTCTTTCTTATTGGATCATGTTGGATGTTCCTACAACTATTTCTCATTGCACTTGCAGACAGAAATTTGGTAATATTTGAGATTTAGTTTTAATCTCCAATGTGTATCATAGAGCAATAGTCTAAATGAAGGAACAACCCCTCGGCCAACAGCTTTCGAAGATTTTCGGTAGTGTAACTCTGAAAAAAAAGAAGACTTTATATAATCTCTTTACTTACGGAACTTATATAAGATCTTACATCATTACTATAAAAATTCCGAAGAACTTACGGCTTACGGAAATTTACGGCCCTTAAAGAAAAGTCTTTGATTCTCCTGCTTTGTATTGCAGGAAAGTGCTCGTGCCGTTTGTCCAATTTGACACCGCTAGCTGCTATTTGAAGCTGCTGTGATCCAGACAATTTAATTCCGTTTGGAGCACACTTAATAGTTTTG
Source organism: Ormyrus rosae (assembly GCA_035047165.1). NCBI lineage: Eukaryota > Metazoa > Arthropoda > Insecta > Hymenoptera > Ormyridae > Ormyrus > Ormyrus rosae. The sequence continues at coordinate 10,588 of JAWWML010021117.1, forward strand.
TGGTGATCCAAAAAAGATTTACTATAACATTTTAAACGCCTTTTTGAGCAGCAGTTCTTGGAGCTACTATAGTTATATCCCATGATTAGTTTCAATCCCAGAAATCGTCAGCGGTAACTCTATTGCAGGCTGCAAGCAGGTGGACAAAGCTTGAGATAATCGGCTGAGCTCCTCTTTGTGCAGCTCATCAAAACCCGCTTATTTGTTCTGGCCCAATATTCGCAATTAGTTACAAATCCCGACGAAAATCCCGCGATAAAAGTTAGAATTTTAATTTTCAATTGAAATACTTCGATTAAAAATTAAACTTTTAATTTCGAATCGACGTCCCTCGGTTACAAATTATACTTTTGCTTTTTAATCGAAAAAATTATTATAATTAAACTTTCTAAATTTAATAATTTTTAATTTTTAATCGAAAATGAAACAGATTTTGAACTCTGGTTCTGGGATATTTCTGATAATTCCTAGAATCCTCTCGGTACATGTCATTGTATTGCTGTTAATCAAGGTGATTTGATACAAACCACTGGTATCGAATGAATTAAGTATCGTCAGAAATAAGCGCGCATAGCAGATTAACATTATTTGTCACTTTAAATTTTTAAATTCGTTTAAATCGAGTTAATTGATTGACAATCTGTCTGCGCATGCGTTCGGTACACCGAATTAAAAGCGCGTTAAAGTTTTTAAGCATGCATTCAAACAAATCAGCCACGCGTAAATAAAATCAAACCGTTTCGGAATTCAGGATTGGGTAATGCCAACCTACGGCTATAACCCTTTCAAATTGCTAATTATGCGAAAGTTTACGAAAGAACTGAAGCATTTACTAATGAAATTACGCTTTCAAATTAGATTTTCAAATGCTCATTTTCAGGGCTGGCCGAGAACAAAATTATTTGCAAATAGCAATATCGATTAAGCAAAACGGCGACGATTCTCGTGAAAAACGGCCATTGCGCCAAAAATACAGTCATGAATAATTAAAATTTCGCTTCCGCGAAAATCGATTGCATTTTCTCACGAATTCGCTAAAGTTTATCCTCACTACTGTACAAGCAGATTTCCCGTTGATGACGAGTGCACTCTAACGGCGAATTGCGAGCTATATATATATTTTTTTTTTATATTTTAACAACGAGTTTAATAACGAGTTAAAGCCGATTCAACAAAATATATGCACAAGTTATCTGAATTTTTTAATGGAACTGGAAAGTAATTCTGATAATAACGCTGTTTAGGAAATTTAAATTTCCTCAAAAGTCATTCTATCTGCCGACAGTTACCTCAAATAGCAGTACTTTTTTTAATACTAGGAGGATGTTTCTTTAGTGAAAAGTATCAAGTTCGAATTCATTCAATTTTTTGAATAAACAAGCTTCAAGTTCGACTCGTGGTCCGCAACCAAACTAAAAAGAGCAGCTGTCGTCTCCTCTTGCGAGCTCGTAATGCTTCGAATCAAATGCAGACCCGGGCAGAATTTCCTGTGTACACAATAATCCAGAAAAATATTTATTTAGCCGTAACGGATGTGGACACCTCAATCGGAGTAACATCAGTATGCAGACCGTCTCGCGCGGTATGATTTAATTGCTTAGTTAAGACTGCCGGGACAGGCCGGCGAGCCTCGCAGCCGTACTATCGATTTTCCTTGATTAACTCGCGCGGACTCGCCGTATTTTTACAACGGAATTTCGCGCGCTAACGACAGACACTTTCAGCGGCAGTAAATTTGTTAAAAAAATTAGATTTCGGCGGTTTTTTATGGCGCCTTTTTATAGCAGGGAAGAATATTTTATGCACACTCCCATAAAATTTAATAACGCATTTAATGCATGAATTATCACCCGCCGAACAGTTTTACCTCGAATTTAATGCCCAGTGCATTTTGCGAAAAGTAGCTTAATGGAAAAGAAGCCCAAATAACAAAATAAGCCAAAGAAAAAACGCAAATAATGCGAGAGTTGCTGTTTGTGGATGAGCGTAAAAAGTAATCTTTCACAAGCCGGTAAGTGTATACTTAATGAGAAAGAGAATAATACAATGGCGCGACGAGCAGAAAAGTTATTTCGTGAGAATTACGAGGAAGTGGGAATCTCAAGAGTGTATACCAGTCAAACGACTCTCCTGCACGTCTAATATTTTCCGCACTGTCAGACGTATCTTCTCGAGGATCAGGTGACTATTTGTAAATTAGATTTACCCTCACACCACTCGTAGCTCAATGGATAACGCGATACGTCTAATTTTAATTGGGATGATCTTTCGTCTCGATGTAAATTTTGAAGATGCAAAGTCGCACTTGAGTTTTGAAGGAATCTGCTCTCTGCAACAGTCGTTTATCGAGGGAAGAGAAAGAGACGAGCAAAACGAGGAGAAAATGAGCAAGACTTTGACGCGTAATGCATTCGAGAAAGCCTATTATAGAGATTTATCTGAAGGACCAGGCATGCAGAACTTCCGAGTAGTTTCGCAGAGCTTTAACAAGAACGTGCTTTAAAGCAGAGCTTTCAGGTATATAGGAGAAAAAATGTAGATTACACTCTACTTAAGGAAAGAGGGGACGCGAAAATGATTGGTCGCGCATTCGCCAGCTTGAAATTTTGATGAAGGATGAATTTATGGGGATTACCCATTAACTTATGGTATCAATTTTACTTTAGGATATAAGTAGAAAAAAAAACTGCAGTTTTATCTGCGTCATTCTAAGAATCGTATTATATTCAGGGAGATTTGTTTCGGTTGAAAACGCCAAGGATTTTGCGATTAATGAGCTGCTAACGATCTTTCGCATTTCCTAAGAGACGCTCAGAGGTTCGTTAAAGCCTGGCAGAAAAAGTTCCGCTGAAAAAGTTGCAACGGCGCAGCGACGGCAAATAGCGAAATACTTGAGAGTCATTTATGCCGATTTTATCAAGTTCGGTGTCGTATAAGGAGGGACGAAAGCGTCCCGCGCGACGTAATAGCGAATAGGTGAACCTCGCACACTTACGCACCGCAGGTATATAAGTAATTCGCACTTTCCGCGGTATTAACGGCACGCCAGTCGGCGACGGCCTCCCCGCCACGAGTCAACGTACTTTCGCCGAGCTGCTCGGCTCTATTTCTGTATGGCACGCGAACAAAGTTCAAGAATATCACTTGTGTGCGTTCGAAAAAAAAAAAAAACCCTAGCGGCGGTGCACTCAAGCTCGGATAATAAGACTTCGGAAGGCTATTAATTCGGAGCTCGCGAGCCAATTCGGGACGATAGAGAGCTCGATGAATTATTGCCCGCTCCATCGATCTCAAATAAGACGTGCGCTCGATGACCTTAACCTCAGATTAATATTACGAATTCATTGGATGAAGGAGACTTAATCCTCCAATCGAAAATAGAAAAGCTTTTTTTGACTCGGATTACGAAGAGCTCGATCGATCGATCTATTGTATAACAATTTTGTTAGAAAAAAAAATTTTAGCTATTTTTAATAGATATTATAAATTAAATACATATCTAAATTTTATGATAGTTTAAAAAAAGACTAAATACAATTTAAGACAAATAATTTGGTATTTCATTCTATAAAACTAAATGAATGTGGAGTTTTAAAAACATTTATATTTGGATCCTTACTTTTTGGTCACATGTACAAATCCCAAAATAATGTTTCTGACATTTCAATAAAACGTCTCCTACATTCTGCGACTCTGCTGCTCTTATTTTTGTTAAGATGAACATCGATGCTCCAGAAAGCGAGTAATTAAAGTACAGTATCCATTTTGTAAAACAAGTGACGCTTAAAATAAATCTAAATTTAAATACAGATAAAAAAATCCCTCTGACAACTTGGATCTAAATTGGTAGAATGTTTTCTCAGAAGAATTGTGACAAATGATTTTTTATAAAATTAGATAATCAAAATTTTATTTAGAAAAACTATTACATTGTCAATTTATATCTTCCGTATTTTTTCTCTGCTTAAAATAGTTCTATTTATTTTAAAGACATCTGTATTTCTGAGAATTGAAAATATTCATAAAATTCATATGTTCATAAACGACAGAAGAAAATCCTTGGCTAGGTTATGCTATAGAGAAAAAAGAAAGAAATTCATAAAAAACATTTTTCAAATTAATGTACTAGTTTCCATTTGATTGACGAATAATCAAATGAACAAACAGAATTTTCATTTGTCTTTTTGCTTATCTCATTAACGTCACTCTGTTGATGCTCCCATATACTGTTAATCAACGGCGTGGGTGGTATGTTTTAATAAACAAAGCACAAAATGCTTTCGGCGCAGTGGCGCTTGACTAAAGCCTTTGGAGTCCAAATCAATCCTCTTTGCCCTTTTAGCGCTCAAGCCACCCAAAACTCCGATAATTACCTCTGTACAAAGTTGCGCGAAGCTCTGGAGCAAGACCCGCAGCAGTCTACTTTTCTGGTACTTGTATGCACTCATCAGCACAAGCACGATTCTGAAGTTGACTACCCGTCAGCGACATAGTACAATCGGATGTAGGCTTCATCTCCGTCACCGAAAAATCTGGCAGACATTTGTTTTTTCCCTGAAAATTCTGGGCTGAAGGGGAATCGAACCCCTGCTCTAAGCAATAATCTTTGTCTTAGGAGATAAGAATTCTATTGCTTGAACCAAATATCGATCTAGAATTTATTGAATATAGGAAAAATCAATCAAAGACAAACTCATACTACATTTCACGTCAAATGTTTAAAATTGTATGTATGTGTATACGTTTGAATTATTGATATAATAACGCAGTGAATGATTCTGATTCTCCGAAGCACAGCTTAAAATTAAATGAACATGTATAAATAACATGTACATGTATAATTCTAAATAAAGTCCTTATTAACTATTTGTATAATTTAACAACACTGCCCGACTGTATCGAGGCTAATCCGCATTACGTACCTGCAATAATTCAGTTTTGCTTAAAGGTTTCATCTTGTTTTTAAATTAAAATGATTCAATTGGCGAATAACGAATTAGCTTTATTGTTCGCGGGAATCTTAAGTTCAAAATAACGAAAATCAAGGTAAATTGCCGCATAATGTACCTCACAATAAACAAGTCAGACCGCATAGAGTAGGACTTCAGCGAGCCGCGCTAAACTCGGGACGGCTCCGAAATTAAATTTAAAAGCAATTATGCGTGCGAATGAAAGGACACATTTTGCCGACTCTCCGCGGTCCCTTTGCGAACTCGCACACTCACGTATAAACAGAGCTGCTCGACGCATCGAGCGCATTTGGCGTTCATTTAGCCTTTTCCCCCCGCCTCCTCTTGGTCAGAAACACAAAAGCGCGAAAGTGGATGAAAGTCGGAACCGCAGCGCAGAATTTTGCTACTCCCGTTATCTCCTGTGTGTCCAGTTAGGGGGTCGAGCGGTTCCTCAACCCCTCCGAGCTCTTCTGTTTTTTTTTTTTAAACGTTTTTCTTTCATTCTCGCCGGGCGGGAGGTGAAAAAGTAGCGAGAGAAAGAAAAGGGAGAAAAAAAGCGCCCGGGCGACGTCGCCCCTCATAACCTTTCGACGTCGCGCGAGTACGAGTTTCAGTCTTTCGCTTCCTTTGCGTTATACTTTTTCATTTCGGGGTCGATTCACTCGCTGGTCTGACATTCCTGTCTGACCTCCCTCCCTCTGCATACACGCTGCTGAATAGTCTGGCGATTCGTGGCTCTGACCAGGCTTACATGTCAGTGTGAGTGAAAGAGAGATTCTATCTGGACATTCCGTATACCTGTATGGGTCGGTGCCTACACGCTCGGATGAAAAGGAAATTTTACTCCATTGCGCTCATAAATATCTGGTCTGCCTTTCAGAACTCCGGACTTCCTTGCTTTGGCAACTTGCCTTCCCGCCTACTGCGAGGGGTAACTCGCTAATTAGCTAATTAGTTCACTGCTCGCAGAAACCCCGAGCTGGAGGAGATGTGGAAATTCGTTTTATTTTCGTCCAATTTTTCATACCTAATGCGAACCTTTATCTTCCTTCGCCGTTTATTTGTTTAAGCACGCCCATTGTGGAGAAAACAAATGATTTTTATATTTTGCCTTGCGAGATTCACTTCGACCTTTATGTAACTTTATTCACTCATGGTAATAGTACTACATATCGTGCAATTCTGATAAATTCCACGCTGAAACAAAAACCGTTTACAAATACTTATCAATTTTTTACGGGGCATTTCATTCTTTCACTGTTGATTTCAGCGTCCTCTTACGAAAGCTGCTTCGCATATCCCGGCGTATCCGATGTGCACGGATCCGCCGTATCGGATCAGAAAATTCGCGGTCAAAATCCAGCACAAGTGGGAGAGGGTAATCGAGCGAGGCATTGCCGGAAAATCCGCGCTAAGGTGAAAAGCGATTGCAGTCTTTCATCTCTCCTACCCTCCCTTTCATTCGCGGCGTACCTCCGGAAAATCGAAATGGGGTTGCACTCAACCCCTCTCTACCCACTCTGGCAGTTTTAATGAAAAGCTATCGTTTCTGGCTCTACGCGCCGCCGAGAGGAGCGGGAAAAGACCGCGGGAACGACGCATGAATCCTCCGCCAATGAGATTCATTCGCTTTTCGGCGCGATCCAGCTGTTGATTGCTAAAAACTTTTTTCCGAATTGAAAAAGAAAACGACACATTGCAAACGCGAGTTTTATACCTGTATGCAGCGGGTGTATTTCGTGGAGTATAAAGGGTAGGACTCGTTGGTTTTCAATAAAGCAGAACCGTGATTTTTTATATTTGTACAGATGCATACTATTCCTGATTACATTATACTTGTTCATTATCGAAATTGTAAAAAATTAAAAATGTTTTTGCAAGTTTCGTTATCTCATTGGATATTTTAGCTAAACCATTAAATAATCATTGATGCTTACATAAAAGTTTTATGAAGCACACACGGAGAAAAAGTCTCACAAGGAGAGTATACGACATTTGGGTAATGAATTTTCCTGCAACTTTGGGATATGTTTTCTAATGTTAAAATATGAA
>JAWWML010021138.1:0-17576 GCA_035047165.1 Ormyrus rosae
GCTAGGCTAAGGAGAGACATATGTGTCAGTTTGGGTGAAATCTGTCACCCGGATGTCATATACTCTCCTTGTTAGATTTTTGCTAAAAGAGCGCATAACTTTTGAAAAATCGAGCGTTAGACCGAACGAACGCGGCTTCCTTCATATTTTAACATTAGAAAACATATCCCAAAGTTACAGGAAAATCCATGACCCAATTGTCGTACACTCTCCTTGATAGAGTAAAGCGAAAAATGTAGAAAATTGTGCAACGCATTAACACTTACTGGTATTCTTAATTTTTCCAAAGGATACTCTAAAGTCCAATAAATGTCCCGACAAAGCTCTGTACAGAAAACTATATTTTGCGGGAGATTATATTCTTTTATCACATTCCAGAAAAGTAAGGGAGAGCTAAGCTCGTGGAAAAGGAATACTTGAACTCGTAGCTCAAAGTCAGCGTTTATTCGAAAAGCCCGGTCCCGAAGAGACGAGTTGGGGTGAGCAGCGAACCGCACACCACAAAACTCAGCCGCAATCCGTGAGATGTGAGGCTTTGAGGTGCGCTCTTCGACGCTGGACGTTTAACGGGGAAGCTCCCCTGCTGCCGTTGACGTGTATTTCATCTGCTTTCTCTCTTGCTCTCCCTCACCCCCCCTCCCCTCTCTTTCTCTCCTCTTAAACGCTGAGATTTTCTTGATGGCTGCCGGCACCCGCACGCCGCTCAAACAAAGGAGCTAAAAGGCTATACAGTCGATGTGCACATGAAGTTTGTTAGCTCACTAGGCGCTTTACTCTCATACAATATGCTCTTATCAATGACATGAAAATTGAGAGGTCAAAAAAATATTTCTGATTAACATTCTGATGAAACTCATATTTAATTATTGGATAAATTGGATTATTACAATTATGTCAGCATAAATGTAGAAATGCATTATTAAGGTTTGTACAGGCATAAAGTTAATGCTTATAAAACTGTGGGTCGAGAAATGTTATATAAAAACACAATTATTCAGAAAACAATTATTGATTTAGTGCTATCCGTTTAAGAACCGTTTTAAAGTATATTTTTATCGGCGGAATGTTAAGAGCTATGTGATATTTAATAATAACAATAAACACTTTTAGAGTTTACGAAAAATTATGCGGAAATCAAAAACTGATGGAAGCTATATGAAATTGAAAGGAGTTTTTGTTCTTCCAATGCGTAAAAGTTTCGAACCGACGTCTTTATCGATACAGACTCGCAGTGGAGCAATGCCGAGACAGCAAATCCTGGCTGCCTTCGAAAATAGCGAGATCTGGAAAAAGATTTTTTCGTATATCCGAAACGTCGCGAAGACGGAGTTGGTGAGATACTGAAAGCAGACTGTCAGTGGGTATAAAAGTAAGAGAAAGAAGGGAGAATCTCTTTGAATAAAGTTTGAAAGAATAAGGTGAGCGGAGATGCGGTCCAGACCGCAGATGTAAAAATATTGTGGGTATAGAAACGGAAAAAAGAAAGGCGAGCCATTCAAATGGAATAATGACTGAAGCGAAGTGAACTCTTCGTATCAACGGTCTAAGTTTTTATCTCTCGAACTGTGATCGAAATGAGTTTCTTTTGTAGATCTTACCACTAAGATCCTTTATTAAAATGTGGAGAATCAAATCTTTTATAAGAACTTAAAAAATGGGTGTAAAAATTTAATAATATAAATTCGAAATAATCGTTTATTTACTAGTAATAACAAAATTTCTTTCAATAAACGACTTACACAATAATGCAAGTTATTAAAGAATGTGGGATAGAGAAGAGTCACCATTGTTAGAGCATCGAAAAATATACAACTTTAAATAATCATTCACGTTTGAAAGTTAAAACGATTTTATCCTCATCTGAAGGGCTGCTCTGAATCGAAACTGATCAGAATTGTTAGTATTATTCTTCAGCTTTGAATTACGTAGTTAAAAACGTGCAAAGCTTGTTATTTCTTTGTTTTTTTTTTTTTTGTTTTTGTTTGTTTTTATTTTAGTGAAAATCGGTTGGAACTTCGAGGAAAATTTTTTCTCCAAATACCCCGGATCTAGATGACTGGTTTTTTTTTTAAAGCGACATTTTTTTCGACGCTCTAAACGATGGTAATGTTTTTTTTTACGTTCTTCTCTCATTCATTTTCATATTAGTCGTAGAGATTCTCTTTTATATTTAACATTTGAATTTGCAGGTACATTCTGATGCTATATCAATAACTACTACACCATATATAGTTACGAGTATTATAAGAAATTTAATTAGTCTGTAACGATCCGCTGATCATTATACGTGTTCATCTTTACGGAAAGAGCGACGGACTATCGCGAATAATATTGTGAAGAGGGGAGTGCCTCTCTTGTCTACCCCGTACCGAGCCAAGAACTGAATTTGGAGCAAAGTCTCGCGCCCTGAGCGAAACCTTCGCGAAAAGCTCCTTTTCTCGTACTCTTATGCTGCTTTACGCGCCCTGAGTGTAAAGATAGTATCCGCCGATTTTGCGTACGTTTAGGTTTGTAGATAATCGCCAATAAGCCACTTGAATTCCGTTTATTAGTTTAGCATTAAATGTAATCACTTGGTTTATAGTTTTGTATTTATCAAGTTAAAATAAATTTGTTATTTAATTTAAAACACCCTTATGAGCTTGTCCGTCCAGGTGTGCAGTATTGAAATCCCTGCATTTAATTATAGCTAGGCGCTTTGAGCCGACACTCCGTTGCGCTCTGAGCAATGGATGTAAATAATTTACGATGAAGTAAAATACGCCGTTATAAGTTTGACGACGAAAAAATTAAAAAGATTTTGACTTTTAATTAAAAAAATTTAATTAATTAAAAGCCAAAATTCGCTTCTAATTAGACTTGAAAACAGATGAACAGAATATTACTCTGATCATCGAAAGCTACTTTTAAACAAATTACAAATCTAATAGGCGACAAGTTAATACTCGGGAGCACAAGTAAATAGAAACTTCATCAGGACTAGAGAAATGGCTGATAGAACTGAGGAACGACGCGGCGGCGGCAGCGGCGGCGGTGGCGACAAGTTTGTCGGTCTATTCGAGAAATGGGGTTTGATCCTCGGCGTATTTCTCGAAAGTTGGACGAGAAAATCGTTCTCCTAGCCTCCCTTCCCTCGATTCCCAAGTTTCTCCAGCGTCGGATGAGTGGATAATGAAGCCGTTAGGGGGACAGCATAACCTTCCCTCAGATATTACGCACACCATCGCGAATCCGACGCTGGAAAGTCATAGGGGGAGTGCTGCTCCTCTTCCTAGAACGGGCAGACGTCATGATTACCATGGAGAAACTTTACTGCCTTCGTCCCTTCCCGAGTCCTACGTTGACAACCGACGTCTTCCGTATCTGTCTCTGTCGCTTGTCTTCCGGCTAGTGTACAATTCATCCTCGGCGAGCACTGCAAGCATTGCTTTCTTGAGCAGCCCTTATGTTTTTCCTTATCTCCGGTATGGAATTATGTTTGAACTAGTTGGCTCAATACGCGTAATGAAATGAATCAAACCGCATTCGCCTCAGGGAAATCCCAATTACGGATATTGTGTTGATTTTCGTGAGATAGGACAAAGGGTTATTACGATGTATATATTGAGATGAAATGCCTAGATTAATAAAGGAAACTGTAGGGCGCGTGTACCGACTAATCAAAATTAATTTAAGAATTAATTACAAACAAAATTTAAACAGTCTCGTTTTTTATATTTTAAGTTTATGCGTGCAGTAAACTTTAGTTAATTATCTAAAAATAGCAAGCAATTTGCGTGGAAACTTAATTAAAATTCCATAGTAGTTATTAAACTCTAATATTTGAATTTGATTGAAATTTGATTGAAATTACTGTAAACATTTATGCAAGCTAATCAATTTTCTCGCAGCAAATAATAAAAAAAATAAAACTTGATCCAAATAACTATTTATCATGCGCCCTCGGAGCTTGAAAACAAATTATCGCGGTTTCATATGCGCGTCTATATTACGCCTCAGTCGTTATAAGGAAACGTTATATCACAGCATCGTCGGGGAGAGAAGGTTATTAAAGCGTCACGCAGCTCCTGAGGGAGGAGAGGAGGCGCGAGAAAGATAGAAAGAGAGCCCGAGGAGCGAGAAGCCGACAGCGGCGACGGAGCGCACGGAATCAATTTCGCCGGGGCGATGTTAGGCGTGCCGCCCGCGATTTCTATTTCCTGCAGATTATTCCTTATACCTTCTCAGATTCCAGCCGCGGGATTAACTTTGACAGAGAGCTCCAGATAGCGGAAAAGCGCGTGCGCTACACGCACCGGTGGGGGACGTTAAGTCGGAGATACGCAGTAAGAATACGAGGGCGAGGGGGGGGGGATGCATTTTGTATTCGCTTATCCGATTGGAATAAATTTTCGGATTCCGTTACAGCACGCAGCGGCGCAGGACAAAAAAATATATAACCTCTTTCCGAGCGCGTACCAGCAACCGACAGATAAGGAAAGCGAGCGGAACGTAATCTTTGGAATGGCCTTGTAATGTTACGCCAGCCGCAAAAAAAATGCTATCTCGTATATTACGGATATGCTTTTTTCGGGAAATTAAAATTATTCTTTCGGTTTGCGCAATTTATGAAAAAGTGATAATGCCCCCTTTTATGGAAATTTACAAAAATATCGTGCTCGCAATTCGCTTTAATTATTTTCATAAATTTTCATTAAAAATGTAAATTTTAGCGTGACTATAGTTTGTAAATTAAATAAATATGTTTTAGGGAGAGGGGAACAAAATTATTTGAGAAAATTGAGTTAAAACTAATATTCGTGGAACGGAAAAGAAATTAAAACTTTACGAAAGATTAGCATAGAATATTCAACGTGCAGCGAACCTTTAACATCTTTTTTTACTCAAACTTCCATTGTTTATTCCTTCGTGTACATATTAGGATAACTGTTATCCAGGGAAGATACCGTACGTGATATAAAAATATAACGCTGTAACTAGAGTAGCGGCCGGCTCCTTTTCCCAGCAGAGGCATGAATTAAATTCTGAAAGAGAACCGTTCCGCATAAAGCCAGAAAAAGAGAGAGAGAGAAAAAGGTTTAGAATAGTGAATAAAAAGCAGCGGGAGAAGAGAGGGAGCGCACCTTGATTTACAATGTTTGGCCTCGAATATTAATTTAAAAGTTCCCAGGGTCCAACGCGGCTCCATGCCCAGATCGAGCTAACCTCCGCCGCTCTACGCGCATCCGGCAAAAGCCGTGGTTAGGGAAGTACTTTTGCATAATTGAACATTCTTCCTGGTGATGACTGTATAAATGAAAATATATGGCGCTCTGAATTTCGATACGTTGTATCATGAATTATGTTCTTAAATATTTTAAAATTTTTTTTTTTGTACAGCTTCATAAAAATAAGCTTAATTTGGGAAAACAATTCAAGAAAAAGAAATTACTAATTATTTTCTTGCAGTTGTAATTTTTAATAATATTTATAATTCAATGGAAATTAACTGGAAGCCTTACTGCAACTTTATCAAGTTGCATTAAAAAAATTCTTTTTAACATTGTTCAAACCTTCTGCAAAAAAAATTTATGAAAAAAAAATTTTCTAAAGTTTGCGGTCTTTATAGTTATTCTAAAACTCTTTTGTTCATTTTTGAAAAATCTGCCACAAGAAATCGTTTATAATTTAAAAAGACGTCTGTTCATTAATGAAAGTAGTAGTAGTAACTTCAGTTTAAACAGTTTAATAATTAAAAAAAATTTGTTCTTTAAAAAGGAATTTTAAATTTTCTAAATTTCATTTTTAAAAACAAATTTCTTATCTTATCATTTTTAATTTGACAATTAAAGGTTTAACATAATTTTTACGGTACTTTAAATATCTTTATATAAAATATGTTTGTTATTAAACATGTATAATTAAGAGTGCAGTTTCTACAGATAATCTTTAATTCCTTAAAAACTTTTTGGGAAAGTCTTGGAAGTAAACTTTGACTCATGAATTCCCTACTAACTCTAGAGATATTTTTCCCTCAAAAGAAAATTCCTTTTGATGCGGCGCGAAGGTATAGCCTATCAGTGCTACTCGCGAAATTCTTCCCCATTGAAGAAAAAGATTTGGTGATTCTGCTTTACACCTACATTCGCTCGTTTTCGTTCCGTCTCGCATCGACTCTTATCGGACCGCGTAATTCAGTCCCGGAAGCAAGACTGAAAGGAAAAGGTGAAAAAGAGCAGAAATCGTCTGACTTTGTGTCTATGCTTTGGTTCTGAAACGAAAGAGGAATGAAATCGCTAAAAGGAATGTGCGCCCGAGCGAGAGTCACACTATATATATATATATATATCCCTTCGTGTCCTGCGACTCCTTTTCTTTGAACCACATTGCCGCTGCTCCGCGTTAAAATAGTACGGGAAGCGTTGCGGTAAGACTTGTGAACGGGAAAGGACGAAACTGCTGCTGCAAAGCAGTATTTACGTTGGATTGTAACGAGTTAACTTATAGAATGATGTTTCTTGCTTCGCTTGTACGAGTTTCACGGTGTTTGCAAGATTTATGGTTGCATTACTTTCATTCTAAAATTAACGATTTAATAAACAGCTTAATATAAATGAAGCTTTGATTTATAATTCTTAAGATTCTATCGTAGTCGTAAATATCTGCTTTTAACTACGACTTTCAAATTTTGCGAAATCGTGCCTCTATCTCTTTTAAATGTAAGTAGTAAAATTATATAGCAGCGGTTAACTCATACGAGAGGCAAATTCCTAAGGAAAGTAAATTGCTTGAGAACAAAAGCACATTTTCGAGAAATTATAATTTGCATGTACTTGAGGTTTACGCTGCACGAGTTCAAGACGTTGATTTCTGTTGAAGTGGCGCAGCTTAAATGCAAATTATTTACTACACCTCACCAATGTTGCAACGCATTTCGTTATTTTACACTTATACAAAGCTGCCGCGTAAGAAAATGAAATAATTCAAATCAAGTACCTCGGAAATTATCATTTGAAAAACTCCATTTTATACAGTCCAATATCTTGCATTATTCAGATGAATTTTTTTATACGTACAAATTCATTCAGCATATGTACTTTGAAAGAAAGAAATAATTTGCTTAAATTTAAATATGTTTTATAATTCACCTTAACGCGTTTACGGATACTGGAAACTGAATTACAGAGCATAAATTTTATTTTCAGTGCAAAATTATCCAAACTTCAATGAATTTGGCAACATTACGTGGCGGTCCCGGAAGGAATTACCGTTTTAACGAGGCTAATAAAATTCGCCTCGATGTACGAGACTTCGACGTTCGATTTACAAAGTCATTGGTAACGCAGTTAAAAGGTTTCCGCTCGACGAATTTGTTTGATAAATAAATACCTACGGCTTTGGTGGTGCAATTTTCGAGCTTTTTCGTAAAAGCGAAAAAAGAATACCTCGTTAGGGCGACCTTTTGAAAGCGACAGCAATGCGAAGAAATCTTCACGCGAGGAAGGGAAGCAGTCAATCTTTGTACTGCACGCGTACGTGACTGTTCTGAAGCCATCCCGTAGTTTAGCCAGATATGTGAAAGTAATTGCACGCGCGGATGTTATATTTATTTTGATTATACTTTTTGTCTCGCAATGGAATGTAAAATTGTTATGGTCAAGAGAGGAAAACGATCAATTTTAATACTGCATCACACCTTACACCATTAGATTTTTATTTACATATAAAAAGTAACCTGAAAAAACCTAATCAGCAATATTTGAAGTAAAGCATTTTTCAGCGTGTACAAAATATCTTAAAAAGACCCGAATCCCAATCTTAAAAGTTATAAAAGGGTTGGGGTCATTTCATTTGATCCATATTAAATTTTACAAATTTTGTCTTTGCCATTACCTGCAGCTTGAACCGGTCGATAGATTCATTAAAAGGGTACATGGGAATTTTAAATTTCTCACAAAGGATAACGAAGTCATAAATTGTATTTTACTTAAATTCACTTTGCCTTAGGCGGTAAACGCGAAGAAGAGAATAAAGAATTGAATAACGGAATACGCCGCAGTTCAATCTCGATATTTCCTTTTCTTTCAGGAAAGCGACATCTGAAAGGTATTAAGATTAATTTTCATATTAATTTTCATATTAATTAAGATCCAAGACTAAGACCAGCAATGGCTGGCAATAAATCCTCCTCAATCGCGGTAATTAAAGAAGAAAAAAGAGCCATTGATAAAAAAAGATAAAGCTGCTTCAAAATCTTTACTTTTCCAGAAACTAAATTTCTTTCTTTTGCAGTTTAATGTATGCGCTCCTTTCTACTGCTTTTTCGCTCGGTGCAGTAATGCGCGCCATGGGTGCATTAACCCCGTGCAGTAGTTACAGTCAGGCTGCGGCAAGACGTGGGATTTACAAATGCACGAGCGACATCGTAGGGCCATTAGCGTGTACAAAAGGTTTTCGCGATTACTAACGTAAGATGATTATTTTGCTCCGGCAGAAAAAGGATTTTGAAGGATTGAGGTCGCTGAATGCAAATCGAATTTCAAATTAACTTTCGATTCGTCAAATAGAGATTGAAATATAAATTGGAATCAAATAATTTCTTACCCATTCTATAATTTACTATATCTTTTATTATTATCATGAATATAAATATTACTATTTGATTTTTGCTGTCGAAAGCGTAAAAGGTGATGATTTATTTAGATGCAGGTCGTCTCTTAATGGATCAGCTTCGAAACCGGATATTACTTTTGTCCCAAACGTCAAAAACAAGATTAATGATTCTAGAGATTCACGGACATTATACCAATTCTTGATAAAGTTAATGGGAAAATGTATCTTTTGAAAAAATCGATAGGTCAAAGCTTATCGGTAATAAAAAAAGCATCGTTGTCGCGGAACGCTCTATGGAGAATTTAAATTATGGAGAAAAAAAACCATAAATGCAATGAATTTTAATCGTAAAAGTGTAGATGTCATAATCGTTAAGATTTCAAATCGCTCACCAAACTTTTGGTTCTCATTTAGTTGCGATTAAATTTTACGAAAAGTCCACTTGGACTTTAATCTTATAAAAAGAGAGTTTTAACTCTATAAACTCTGAATAATTAATGTGTTTTAGTAAGGCACTTTAAAATTTCTTCTTAAATCACAATAACGTTAAAAAAATAACTACAAAGTGACTTAAAGTAAACTATAAAATAAACTACCTACAATTATAAGAAGCAGCTTTATTTATGTAATTATTATATAATTTATTATTATTTATTTATTTATTTAACAAAAGAAAGCTTTTAAAGTGCCTTACCCAAATGATTTTTGGATTATAGTATTATTCTACTTCGCATCTCGTCAGATTTGTTATGTATATCACATAAGAACTCATGCTTGTCTGGAGACGCTACCGCGACTTTTGATTATAGAGAATTTAAATAATAAATATCTTGTATTAATTTCATTTTAATTTCTTATTATTATGCAACAAGCATTTCTAAGGGAGAGAAAGTAAGCTGAAGCGAGCGAGAGACTTCGAGATCCTGTACAAAAATCGTGTACAAAAATCGACATGCTTGGTCAGACTACGATTCTCAATTCAAAGGTGCTATAGCGCCTATGTTGTTTACATATACATATAAGAAGGAACAAAGTTGAGAACAGTCTACTCGCTCGTTTGTTTAACTTCACTTTCGCGAGTTGACACTTCATCTGAAGCGCACCTAAAGTCGTTGTTTAGTCATTCTTTACAAGTCTGAACTAAAGTAAATTAATAATATTGTGTATAGATAACATTAGATATCACTTTAAATGTCATTTGAATTGTAAAAATCAAGATAAACAAATCAGATTTCTCATACGTTTAGAGTTAAAGAGAAAGTAGGTTTTCCCCTTTCCCTGGTACAAAAGTACAACAAAGTGTGTATACATTTAATGAAATTACAAACAAGCAGAAAAGATTAACAAACTCTGTTTTCCCTATGCTGTAACCTTAATTTTACAGGTTTAAAGTGAAGAAAAGTTATACGCACCGGCAAATGTAGCTTAACAACTACAACTATGCATCAACAATTTATAATTTTACGTCTAGGCGTTGCTGGTGCGTTATTACTTTAGCGAGTAATTTTAGCAGCTGTTTGTTAGATCGCAGTTGGTGTAATTCCACCAACCGAGCCTTTGCCTTGGTTTGCGGCCTCCTCTTAAAACGTGCACGCAAACTTTCGGAGTCTGAGGTTTAAATCGCCACCAACCCTTTTATATACAAACTCGGCTCTGTTTTCGCTGCGTCATACTAAAGAGAGAGAAGGATAGAGCAAGAAGAAGAGAGAGAGAAGACGAGTGAGTGCAAGCGACGAGATAAATGCTAAAACGCCCGAGGGATCACGAGTCAAAGTACTGGAGGGGATAAGCTCTCGGTGGCAAGCAGCGAGAGATGGCTAAACTCTTGCGGTGCAAATTTATATTCTTTTTTTTATTAATTGCCATATGAATAACTAATTGTAGTACGTCGTTGTTGTACTCGCTCGGTTTCTGGTCAAGTGCAATTCCAAAGGTTTACAGAACTTCTTCAAGCTTGCAGTATAATTTCTAATAGTTTATGTGAAAATATTGCTTTTATCCGGTTAACGCAATTTTATCCAGATTAAAAGTCATGAGAACAATCCAAGTTTTAAAAGTAAAGATATCCAGACGTAGACTTTGCGGTGAGAGTCAGAAAAATTCCATTGCAAATCCTGAATTCTCCGGAAATTTTATATAATTGAATCTTCTTCTCGAGCGAGTTAACGAGCTTCTTGATCTTATTTGAAAGATTGTGAATTGCCGCAGTTATATCATCATACATATTTCGCCGGTGCTAATCAGAAACTTTTTCATTATAAAGTCATGACGAAAGAGAACGGCGGATGTATCTGAAATGTGCTCTGTGTAAGATATCAGTTCATCGTCAAAGTATGAATTCATAATTTCGCTTTAAGATTATAATAATTAGATTATGTTTGATTCAATTTCTTAGAATACATACACGGCAAGACTTAGAAAACCGCGACGTAAATATTAAAATAAAAATGTTAAAAAATTATTTTACTTTCTTTAAAGGAAAAATTGCACAATTTTTTTTTTTTTTTTTTTTTTTTCAAAAAATGTGCAAGAGAGTAAATAATTAAGTAAACTAATACTTATCTAATAATTGCAGATTTTCCCTGTTTCTTATTTTTCTCTTCTGAAGATACTTTAATGCAAAAGTAGTTATTAAAGCTTGAATACCTCACAAAATCACCGGTTAAACATTTTATGTTTTCACCTGTCACCTGCTCTGCTTTCGTATCCCTTTCTCTACTGAAAATGCAGAAGTTCATCTGCTTTACCGATCCCACGCCCAAGCAAGTGACAGATGAAAACAAAAGTACAAGATACTTAACCAATGAAAAAAGTAATTAAATAATAAAGAAATAAACTTGTCTAAACAAAAATTTTTCCTGCGGATTTTCATATTTCCATCGTCTACACACCGACCTGCACATTACACGGTCGATACGCAAAAAATCGATAGGTGTTCCTATATGCGATTTCTAAATATTCAGGAACACCGTCAGCATGACGAGAAATCTTGTACAAGGCGTCCCATCTTAAGCACCATCGATGTACAGAAAATCAGAAGATGTTCCTATAGTCAGAAATACAACGATCCAAATCATAAATTTTTTCGACAGTGTCGATATTGGCTCTTGTTTAAGGGGGTGTCGAAGTACCTCGAAAGCTGTCGTTGTGACCGTCAGAGACACTCATGCAAGCCTATGCATTCGAGCGTATTTTGACGCGTACAATGACGTCAGCTTAGTCGGTATTCGACACCCCCTTAAGTTATAATTTTACGTTTAGAAGTTTTACAAAAAGCTGTGAAGAGAATTTTACTCAAATTATACCTGAACAAAAATCAATATTTCTTCTCCAAAATAGTACCAGGATAAGTTCAACGCAAATCGGTTTGTACTTTCGACAAGGCTTTTAAGTTATTAATATTTACACGCTATTTATTTTTCATGTTATGTGTTTATTTTCGATTCTTAAGAAAACATATCGGTTAATTTCGAGAGAAATGGATAATCGAGAACAGAAAAAATATACAAAAAATGTTATTATATAATTCATTTTTTACTTTGTTTAGACTATTAATCCGTATAACGTTAGACTGATTATTGAATTCTGACTCTGCTTCTATAATACGCTGCATAAAAACGCTGAATGATTATCCAAATTTCACACCTCATTTTCATATTACACATTGTGGGAAAACCCCTATCGTGATAAGTTACATAAATAACAGTCATCCGCTTATAAGTACGCTCAGCGTTGATGATTAATTTTGACGATTGACCGAGTACAGATACATTGCTGCTACTCTACCAATATTGCTAATTTAATATTGTTTTATGTTGAATGGGTAATCAAATTATTATTGATTAAAACATTGATAAAATAGAATCATCTTTATTTTATTTCTCTTTAATGATTACAAACAAACTTTTAAAAACAATGTGTTTAATTAATGCTTAGCTAAAATCCATTGAATTATTTATCAAAATATTTTTAGTATCGATGTAATAATTCATTAAGCTTTTAAATCATTATGACACACATAATATAGGTATCCTATAACTAATATTATCAATATAAAATTCGTTTTTGTTTTTAGTTTTTAATATACCGCAAAACGTGCATGATGTGTGTGAGGGTATCTTGAAATGGGAACTTTATACATAGTAAAACCGTGATGCAACCAAACACAGCAAGTTTTCGTCAATCAAAGATCCCCAATTCGGCGTGTAAAGTTTAACAATAATTTCAGCGTTTATAATAAAATATTTTTAAATTATCATTGTATGCATTATATTTTAAATATTCGATCAAGATCATTATAAAAGAAAGAATATATCCTGTGATTAATACTAACAATGTTATAATCAACAAATTTGATTCATCTTTAAGTTTTTCGCTTATAGAAACATGCTCTCTGTGTGGCTTTAACACCACAGTTTTTGTAATTCCAGCTTCTACGAGTCTTTGCAGAATTAAGTCGAATTTCTCCACAAAAAATGCCGCCTTTTCCAAAGGAAAAACTGCATTATCTACGAACAGTATTAGCTTCGCTACTGTCAGCATCGGCGCACCATAAACATTTGTAAATTTTTTAATCGCTACAGAAGCATGCAGTGAAAATGTAACACAGATCGATGGATTGCCCTTTGTAATATTTTTGAAACAAAACTCCATTGTGTCTTCGACAATAGCCTGGCTAAACAATTTTCTAAAATATTCATCGTCATCTTGATCTTTGGAAATAGTTTCTTTAACGAATGTATTAACATATATTGGCCAGTTCAAGTTATAAAGGTCTTGGAACGTATCCGTAGATATTTCTTGTTTTAGAATTTTGACTTTCATGAGCTCTGCTAATAAATCTGTGGAGATTTTTAACGAAAATGACACTGCAAGTATAAAAACAATTCTGCCTAGAATTGTATGTGGTTGTTTAGCTAAAGGGTTTCCTAAGAGGATTTGATATATTTTAAGAAGATTTAAATCGTCAATGGAATACTTCAAAGTAAACATTCCGATTGTTAAGCATAAGATGCAGAGAAAGAAGAACTTTATAAAAATATGTGATGAAAAATTCAATTTTGAATATTTTACAATAGGAATTACAATTACACAACCTATATTTCCAAATTGTTTACTGGTGACAGTAGGTATGATATTTCTTGCACTACTAATACCAACAGCTGTTGGCATGATGCTAATTTCATTGTTTATTAGTTTATTCCTTACCATGAGAAAG
The DNA here is from genome assembly GCA_035047165.1 of Ormyrus rosae. Classification (NCBI taxonomy): domain Eukaryota; kingdom Metazoa; phylum Arthropoda; class Insecta; order Hymenoptera; family Ormyridae; genus Ormyrus; species Ormyrus rosae. The sequence continues at coordinate 13,811 of JAWWML010021138.1, forward strand.
TCTCTTCGTTTATCTGTGTTTAGTTTTACGTATTTTAGTGTGGCATTAACAGCTTCGCAAAAAATTTTGATTGTTTCTAAATAAGGCCCTTGAAATTTTTCGGTTCCAGTAATACTATCAATCTCGATGTAATAATACGGATAGAAATCATGAATCGGTACGTTAAAAGGATACCCATTCCAGTTACTCAATTTATCAGGAAACAAAGTCGTAGTAAAAGTGAAGAATTTCTTGGTAATTTTATCCAAGAATGGATTGTAGTTTATAATGAATGGAGTTTCATAATATGAATGAATGTTTAATACCGATAGATCGAGGAATTTTAGCTTCCAAGCATATTTGAATAATCTTTTCAAAAACAAATCAAATGAATTATTCAAATTGAAAAGCACAACTAGACATTTCGGTCTCTTAGAACTTGGTGCAAGCTGAATAAATACATCCAATGTATTTTCTATTTCTTCTAAACTATTTTCATTATCGATGTTATTCAATAATATCATGTGTAAGATTCGATCTGTCCCTAGATTTTTAATCATTGATAAAGCTGAGGATCGATTATCATCTGCAGTTTTCATTAAATTTAAATCAATTGATACACTAGGAAAGAAGCTTTGAATCTTCTGCAAAAATCGGCCTCGTATGTCTTCTTTCCAAATAATTTTTGAATTTTTAAATATGTTTATTTGATACGGATTCGATTGATCAGATATAGTTTTTGTAAATGTATAGATCCATTCATTACATGAAATTATGTGATTATTAATAAGAAGTAACAAAATTGCGTATATGCTTAACATTTTCAAGAACTTTACAAAGATGTGTTTTATAACGTTACCTGTGCACCTTACACTGTAAAGAAATTCTCACTTTTTCGTAAACAAGCAAACTTTAGAATAAGCAAACTTATTTATTGATTATGTGTTACTTAAAGCTTTATCAATATTTATATTTTTGCCTAAAGTAGTTGTTAAGTGAAAAATTGTTTGACAATTTTCCATAATAAGTAAACTGTGATGATATCCCTTTTACTTTTACTTATGCACTATCCATATGGTGTAACCTTGCAATGGTTATCAATTTATATATTTAGAAATTTACTAATCGTTCCATACCGGCCTAGTTTATTTAAAATAAATCACCGAAAAGATGATAATAAAAATAAAAACTGATAGTACATATAAATTTTGACAATTTATTAAAATGTTAAAAAATCATATTTACATCCATTTAATTACAATTCTTATTCTTGTTATCCTTAAATTAACAATAATTCATTCGCGGATAGTTATCTATTTCGTTATTATTTTATTTTAACTTTTAATTAATTCAATATTGTTTATAATTATTATAGGTTTTATCATTTCCTCTCTTAAAAAAGTGATACTTTTAAAATTTTTAAAAATGAAAATTACTATTCAAGTTAAAATAATGATCCTTAATTGATTCTTCATGTCGATGTGCCGAAAATCAAAATATGTTTCTATAGTTGATATGTAGGCGTACAGGAACACCTTCAGAACAATGAGTTTGGATACAAACGAAAAGAGATCGCGTGATCATAAAAAAGAAAGTGGCATATTTAAAAAAATCGCCAAAATTCTTGCATTAAACTTTTTGTACATTAAAAATTGACTTATAATATTAAAATATAACACGAATACTATATAAATAAATTAAAAAATAGAATAAAAATGTATTTTTATCAAAATGATGGTAACCTAAAAACCGTATTTTAACGTATATTAGAGGCGCGTATAGCGGACTCGTAGACTGGTCATTCGTTCGAAACTCAAACTTGCCTCGAGGCGCTACCGCGCCTTAACCTTGTGCAATATTTACACATATGCCTGTGTAAATAATAATAAAAAAAAATCGCTGTACTAGACTTCATGCGTTTTACTCGAAGTCTAAATTTTACCCTGTCGGTAACATTGTCAGCAACAAAACAGTCGAACATAATCGTTCGCAAATATACTTTGCTTGTAATCTTTAAATTTAAATATTAAATTTTGCTTTCCAGGTAATTTACTCAATTTTCGAGTAAAAATTCACCTTTTAAGGGTTTATCACTTCTTTTGGCCGAAAAAATCGAAAATTTTTTTATTGCGTTTTCTTATATGTACTACATCTTGGGAATATATTTTCAAAATTTCGTAGAGGTCTAAGCATTAGAGCCAAAATTACAGGTATTGACAGCGCGTTTATACCTCCGAGTGCGAAACAGCTCGTCGCGCTCCATTATGAATTCCGTTATTTCGCTCGGCCGACGAGTTTTCCTTTTGATTTTGGTTTATGAGTTTTTTATTTACTATTATTTATTATTGATTTTTTTGTGGTTAAAAATATCTGCTTCCTTTCTAAGTCCCCGAGCTATAAAGGCTTTTCAAAAGACAACATTGAAAGTTAATTGTCACGCTGTTTCATTCAGTTTATACGTTTTAACGCGTTTGAAAAATATATTAAAATGAATATGAAATCGACAGTAACTCCTGCAATTCAATCCGAAAAAAATGTGCAAAAATCGAGACCAAAGAAAAATAAACAATTTTTTAATCCGAAGACAGCAATGATAGTAGTTTCAGTACCAGTGCTGCCTAAAATAGGATGCTAACTGATTGTTAGTGATGACATGAATGCCAATTCATCATCGGTCGAATATCGGAAACTGAATTTTTTCTTAGTATTTAAGACTCTTTCGCACTGCATTATCTGGAAAATCAACCCAAAACATCTTCCTGGAGGTGTTTCTCTGGGCTAGATAGCTGCTTGCGCTTCTGCATTTTCAACGATGGAAATAGCGCAACTCTAAAGATTTTGGAAGCGTTTGGGGTTCTCAAGCCCATGCATTTGTCGAAAAAGAGGGCAAGAAGCGCGTGACGCTCGCCAAGCAACGCGCTCAAGAAGCAAGTGGAGAAGAAAGGATGGCTCATAGGCATCATCAAATCGATGTCCTGCAGTCCGCTGCAGATGCTGAAAAGACCCTTTATGATCCCGGAATCGATGACTCTGTGTAAGTCCACAAAATTAATTTTAGAAGTGAAAAAAAGATTCCAAAACTTTAAAAGCGATTATCTCGAAATGTTATTTTTCAAAAAGTGCCGTTGCTGTGAGCAAGGTTTCTCCAGAACCATTTCCCTGATCGATCTGAATTTTTGCAAGCTAATTTACACCTATGATAGCCTGTTAGCGAACGAAGGGATTTTTATTTCGAACAAAATTTCTTTTTTCTGGCTGCAAAAACCAAATTTTCAGACCCTGAAAAATAAAAAATTTTAGATAAATCATCATATTTATAAAAATGGAAATTTCTCCAAATCCTTCGTTCACTAACAGCATGAAGATGAAAACTAAAAAATTCTCTTTAGTTTTTTAATTTCAGATAAACCATTCCTCCTTTATCATGCTCTCAGCGTCGAGAAAAAGAGTGTTTTGGTAAAGCAGCCGTACTGCCCCCAGTTTTCAAAACTTTTTGCTAATAAAATTAATAAAGTATCTTTTAATATCAACAAATAGATTACCAGTGGCTTATTCTAAATTCTGTATTAGACAATTGTGTTGTCTTAGTAAAAAATAAATAAATAAATAAATAAAAATACCTTTTTCTCGCCAACAAGTGGATAGAACTCTTTAATTTACAAACAGATGGCGTTGCGTTCTCTGGTTACTCGATTTTCGGCTTAAAGGGCCGCGTTGGCTCAAGTGGTTAAGGCGTTAGTCTTAATTGCTTGATACAACGCTGCCCAAGTGGGCTCGGGTTCGAATC
>JAWWML010021179.1:0-17566 GCA_035047165.1 Ormyrus rosae
TATATAAATTTCACCAATGTTAAATTGTGTACAATGTTTACGTGTATGATTCTTATGTGTATAAAACGCACCTTACCGTAATTTTTACTCCTTTTTTTCTCTCAGTGTACTGTAAAAAATACTAAAATTGCGATAAAAATGATTGAAACATGAGTCTGTCCTCCGAGTACCATTAAAATAGTAATTTAAAAAAAAATCTTCATTTTTCTCAGCGTATACGTATAAGTTATTCATTTTATTCGTATGAACTTGAATTTCGAAAATTTTCAATAAAAAATTTCGTATATTAACGCATTTATATTTCTCTAAAAATTAGTAATTATGTAGAATTGTAACAACGCACAAATACAAGCTCCAAACGCACGTCTTTGACAAAGAGATCGAAACAAATTGCTTTGTCTCCGTGACACGCACTCGACAAGTGCGGCACGTTAGCAGATGGATTTTGCTTCGCAATCTCTCAAAGTAGACGGATTAGCGGAATTGCGCGTTCGCGCCTAATGAGACCCCGAGTGCAGGCATTCAAGTTGTTTGACGAGAACACGACGCTGTCAAAATTCAAATCGCTTTCAAACCCTATTTCAATAACCTCAATTTATTTATTAATTATTTTCATATAAAATATGTATACGACTGTAGTATGTATTTGTATGTTTTTGCCTTTGAGTTTTAAATAGTATATTATTATTTGTTAATGCAATTATCACGTATTATCATTATGCACTCAAGTTTCTCAGAAGTAAAATTTTGCACAAAAATTATAGTTAATTAATTAGATTGTTAATTTTGAGAAAAACTAATTTCCATGAAAATTTCGCAATCAAAAGCCATAATAATCTTGCGAAATTGAAGGAATAATGTTTTGGTGAAAATTCTATTCTGAACTGACGTCTGCAGCAATTTCCTTTTTCCTGTGGGAATTCATGCTGCAATTGACATCATGCTTGATAAACCTTATCCGCTTGGGTTGTTAATTTTCCAACACGCAAAACATAATTGTTCGCGATTAAAATTAATAATAAAAATGTTTTTCGCTTCCTCGTCATTTTTAAATTAAAGTATTCACTGTAAATTCAGCAAGTTGTTTTAATTGTTTCAATTTGTCAATTTGACAAATTACTTTGTGCTCAAATCACCTTATAGTAACTTAATTCAAGCATATTAATATATAATTATTAATATCAAGCTCAAAAAACGTAGTACGCATTAAGTAATGCTCAAACATCCAAGATGCCCGCGGAACTTTCATAAACAGAGTTCCTCTCTCCACGTGCACAATATCCACACGAGCCGAACAGCAAGTAATATCCGTCTGGATCCGAGTACGTATATGCGAGTACACAGAGAGCAATATTTACCTATGTAAATGTAACGGCGCGATCGTTCAATCGGACAATAGGAACGCGCCACGCGGTAAAGAGAAAAGGGACGCTCCGCGGGGAGAAAAGTGCGGAAAGGAGAAAATAAGTGAGAGTAACGAATAGCGAAAGGGGGGGGGGAGGCGGGGGAGAGAAGAGCAAAAGCGGGAGAGGTGCCCGGGTCGGGGGCCTTCAGACAAGAGAGACGAGAGAGAGAGAGAGAGAGAGGAGGTCGCACTGATTTTAATCAAGATATGGCCTGGCAGAAGCGGCGCGCCAGCGGATCAAGCGAGCTAAAACTATTGATTTTCTAAGTGCTCGTGACCAAGTAGCCTCTCGTTGCGCAATTTTGAAAGTGAAGAAGAAAAGAGGGACGGGGCTGACGTCGAGGGAAAGAAAGAGAGGTGGTGGGAGGCTTAATCTCTCTCTCTCTCTCGCTTTTGCTCCGGATTCTCATTTAAGAGGATATCCAAGGGAGGGTTCGATGCCCGTTGGTATACACATTATATTTTTCTTTGAAACAACAAACGCGTTCCGCGCCGCGCGAGATTCCGCGCTTCGCTCTCGGCTTTCGGTCAATATTATATACTCTCGGAGGATTTTTTACGACGCCGCGGGAACGAGGATAATTAAGTACGTACTTCAATGAAGGAGAAAATTGCAGACACTCCCGTAACTTACTTACGACTGCCTTCGAGAATATTTCGGAAATATTACCCGTCGACTTACCTGCAACAAAAAATAAACACTAAAATTAGATTGGCACTGTACAGAGATTTAAAATAGAAGCATATATTGCATTTTAAATTTATAAACGCATAAAATTCGTCGTAAGCCCTTAACACCTCTGAATGGCAAAATTCCTCTCGCCGTCTGTTTATTAATACGTCCATCCCAACAGCTTCATTCAATCAAACGAGCCTTTTCACAAGAACACGAACGAATCATCCGAGGGAGAGAGAGAGAGAGAGAAGGAATTGTCCAGTCCGGCGGGCGTGACGTAACGCGGCCGTACCCCGATAGCAATTCGCGTGATAACGAGCGAGCTCGAGCTGCAATTTCGAGGCAGTTTTTCTCGTTAGCGCAAAATGCCCGGACTTGCGGAGAGCTGCGCGAGTCACGACGCGAGCGCGATGTCAGCGATATAAAAAGCACACACATCGCTCGTCCTCCCGAAGAAAGTATGCCCGCGAGGCCCGTAATGTATATACGCAAAAGTCGCCGGTTAATCCGACTAATCGGTCAAGACGCCTCGCCTCTCGCAATCTCGTTAATCGAACTCGCGCGCCTAAAACGTATATATATAACGGCGGCCGTTAACAGATTAAAGCCCCCGCAGACGAGCTTCGTTTTAGAGCCATTACCGAGCGCGGAGGGGGGATCGGGCCGCGAACTTTTTCAACGAGATAGACCGAGACAAGAGAAGCCGGCCCGTCGAGCGGCTTTTGTGTTGCGCGCGCGCGCGCGCGCGGGGGGAGACAATGAGTGCGATGGAACAAAAAGTGCGTGCGGGAGGGGGATAAGGAAAAAAGGGACGGAGTTGATAAAAGATTTTAACGATACGAATGGCCTTTTATTTAGTTTTTTTTTCTTCTTTTTTTTTCTTCTTTCCGATATCGTTCGATTCTGGTTTCAGGGCGGGTTTTCGAAAATTCGTTCGATTCTGGTTTCAAGGCGGGTTTTCGAAAATTCGTTCGATTCTGGTTTCAGGGCGGGTTTTCGAAAATTCGTTCGATTCTGGTTTCAAGGAGGGTTTTCTAAAATTCGTTCGATTCTGGTTTCAAGGCGGGTTTTCGAAAATTCTTATAAATAGATTTCTGTACCGTTACACTGCGAGAAGACATTTAGTAAAAATTGTAAATAGTCTTGTATAAATTACAGTGCTGTCTAGTAAAGCCACCACGGACTGACAAAAAAAAACCACTTTGTAAGAAATTTTACTATGCCGTTTGGTAAATTTATCAATATTTTCAGTAAAATTTCCTATAAAGTACACTGAGAGAAAAAAAGGAGTAAAAATTACTATTCTATATCGTAATTTGAGATATGAGGAGAAAAAAAAAAGATTTTTACTAAACTGAATAGTAAATATTAAAGTCGAAAATTGTAGATACGAGAAGAAAAATAATATTTACTATTCATGAATAGTAAATATTATTTTTTCGATTTTAATATTTACTATTCAAATAGTAAAAATCTTTTTTTTTCTTCTCATATCTCTAGTTACGATACAGAATAATAATTTTTACTCCTTTTTTTCTCTCAGTGTATCATAATTTTTTTTGGTTTTGACAATCTGCATAATTTTTACTCTATCTTTTCTCTCGGTGTAACGGTACAGAAATCGCGGGTAGTTTAGTCTGAATCAGTTTTTTTGTTAAACATTTGAATAATGCGATTGCCACGAGAAATTTGTTTAAACTATCTAAAAGTTGAAAAAAGGAATTAGCTCACTGAAGATAAAACGCGTGTTTACACATGTTTTCCGATTATAAACGCATTTATCTGCTATTTATGTCTAATATTTATCGCAAGCGACTCCGCGCGAAAAATCCATCCTATATAATTTATCGATTTTTCGATTCGCAATAAACTTGCAAATTCCTCCCACTTTCTAATTTAATCCCACGCGCCGTTCGTATAAAAATCGGCCCGATCCAGTTCCCATATCGCGGAGGAATATCGCCCAAGATTTACAGCTCAATCTCTTAAAAGACATATTCCCGGGAGGGGCGATACGACCGCGCGGGCGTGTATAAAATCGGCGCTTGGCCTGCCCAAGACAAAGATTAATAACGCGAGCCCCCGAAAGGAGAGAGAGGGCCCGTAAAAATGCAAAAGCTCCGCGGTCCGGAGAGCGAGACGGAGGGCGGCGCGCGAGCGAAAGAGAGAGAGAGAGAGAGAGAGAGGGAAACGCGCTGAGCTTGCGGAAAGGGTGCCTGGTGATGCGTGCAGAGAAGCGGTTACACCGCTCGGGGGGAAGAGGGGGGCAAATGCATTAAGACCGCCTTTTCAGCTCTTCTCGCGCGATATTGAACTTTTCGGCTTTAAAGCGAGAAAGAGCCGTCCCGCGCTGAGGCACTTTCGGCTTTTCTCTCCGATGCCGTCCGGTTTCTCGCGGCGCGTGCGGATCTCGGTGGTTTTTCGAGGTGCGTTTCTGGGTAAAACTAACGCGAGGGAGTCGCTGCTCGGGAGATTTTGGGTGTGAAACCAATGGATTCTTGGGATAATGGGTATTGGTGAAGAGGTGACGCGTTTTATCGGGTTTAAGGGAAATGAACTTTTTGGCAGTCGCGGGACGCTTTATTTTTAGAAAGGATCGATCGTATTGTTTGAATATCTATAATATGTATATTGAGATTTTAAAGTTTTTTATAAAAAGTACGAAATTTCATTTGGTTCTGGTTTGCATTAAAAATTTTTAAAGGCTCGAATTTCACAATATACATTGCGTAATTCTCCACGCGTACTGATATAATATGTAATCGAATATTACGATTGGAAACGTGTTTTAAAAGAAGAAATAAAGTATATAAAAATGATCAACAGTTTTATGATTTCTCGCAACAAGGAGAACGTTTAAACGTTTACTAAATTCTTTCAACGTCACTTCCAACAACTTCTTCGCCGACAAAAAGCGAAAACTACATTAAGCGCCGATTAAACGTTTAAAATTAAAAATCAAATTTGAAAATGATTCGCTAGCAGAGCATCATGAACGGCGAGTAGGTCCGTTAGATTAAGAGTTTCGTAACGCGCCGAGAAAGAAACTTGAATATCTACTCGCCTACCTGTATAAAAAAAAAAAGAAAGAAAGACCGTACGCCGCACCGCTGGCAAACACTCCCGGGAGGCGGAGCCAAGTTGATTAAGCCAAATAGATAAGCGGCGCTCCGTCTAGAACGGCGAATGTCAAGGTACTGAAAGAGAGAACTGCTACGGCGTCGTGCTCTCCTGGTATCAATATGTTCCATATAAGTTCTTGGCGAGGCAATATTAATTTTAGCCGATCGAAAGCCTTATTGCGGGAGTGACTGGTGATTCGCTTGCGTCGATTGTTAATTTGGGATGATGGGTTAATTTTTGCGTCATTTTTTTATTTTACGTAAATATTTATTTTATAAAAAAATTATATACTTTGATTTATGGCAACAACTGATGAATAAAATAAATTTTGGCTAAAAACGACTTGATTAAAATAATAATACTTATCATCTAAAAAATGTTATGCAATGATGTTTTTAAAAGTATATTTAAGTTTCCAAGTTGATTTTACGTTTTTAATTCCGAGCCTAAATATTATGAATGGAAAATCCACAATTCAGAAAATAATAATATGGGAACTCCATCTTATGTAATTACAAACATAAATGCGTTCAATCTAGATAGTTTTTAAGGCTTGAATAACACGATAGTTGTGTATTTATGGATAGGAGAGAAAAAAATAGGAGGTTTGACCGCCTAGTCTATCTATAGCGTAATTGAAATTGTACACTGTTGGACTCGTTCTAATAGGCGTTGAATTTTCCTGAATGTTTAATCAAAGCCAAGCTGAACATCAATAATTGCTGTTTAACGAGTATTATTTTTTGTGCGTCTATTCAAGTCTCAATAAAAAAATGAGCTTATAATCTTATTTAACAATTTCATAATTAACTTAAATCATATGTAAAGAAAAATGAAAATCGTTTATTTAAAATTGTCTGTAAAATATTCTGTTTTTCAGTTTAATAGTTTTGCTTCGACACACCGCAATTTTATTTTTTGCCATTTGATCTAACCGGGTAGTGATTAAAAGTCGCAGATGTTTTTTAATTCCAATAAACTGATGAATATTAAATGACTTTGTCGCGCAGCTCAATATTACTGGTTTCCAACAAATTTGTTCTAAGAATTCGAATGAAAAATGATTTACAAAAACGTAATTTTTAACGTAGAAAAGACTCAATGTTATTAATCTAAAAATTTTCATCACAAACTTCGAACAAAAATTATTTTTTTTAAACTAATGCAACGTAAATGTTTGAAAAATGTCATATAGCTGTTACTTATAGGGCTGCAGATTTTTCTGTAGGAAGCTGTCAATTACATATCAGTACATTTCGACGTATTCTATCGGCGCCGGAGATAAATTTTCTGTGATAAGAGACATGAATTTTCCTAGTACATATCGTAAGCGATAAAAAGTAAGTGATACAATTTATGTTAATCGATGTTTTTTGAAGACTGGATGGCTCTAGTTAACCCGGTTTCAAATTTGAAATAGGATTTTACTTAAAAAAAAACCTATATTTAGGATGTTTTCTTTATATTCTACGTTAATTTGAAATATTATACAAGCACAAATCAATAAAAATTGATTTTTTGATATCACATATAATAAACGTAAGTTGTGATGAAGAAAAATATTTAAACGTTAAATACAAACAATTTTTTAAATTATAGAATTTTATATTTATAAAATTATTACAAACGTATTGTCTTATTGTCACATTAATTTTTCGCAGTATCTGACAATAAGCCAAATGTCAAATGTCAAGTCAAACGGCTTTATCCTTTTATTATTTTCCCCAAACATTATCCAAAAACCTCTAAAAAAATTCGATCGAATTCTCTGACATGCGAACAAACTTTTGTCCGACTCCGTCCTTTTCTTTGCGATCCTCTACTCAATTGCGCCTCTCGTTAACCGATCCCTGTCGCCGCAGGAAGAGCTCCTTCAAACCTATGTCTTGCTGGGATAACCCTAAACGATCCGTCATCCACTGGGATTCCCCAGGCAGCGAGAGATACAGAGAGAGAGAGAGAGAGAGAGAACGCGAAAGCTCCTCCGCAGCGAGCAAGCCAGCTGATTATAAATTAAATGCCGCGACGCTTCTCCCAAGCTCAGTCGCAGTTCGCTCTCCGGCCAACGCGGAGCCCCGCCGATAACGAGATCGCCCGCCGGCACGTGCAGGCCAGACCGGGACTGAAAAAGGAAAAAAAAACAACAACAACAACAGAACGCCGCAACCGGCAACTCGAGCTCTCTCTCTCCTCCCGAGAGATACGATGCGTCTCGATCGCGAGTGTCGCCTGCTCGGCTCTCGGCTCTGAAACGCGGAGGGAAGCGTTCTCGACTCCACGTAACCGACGCGCCGCCGCCGCCGCCGCCGCTGCGGTCTGCGACGAGGCTCCTCGACGAGTGTGCATCAACTTGTCGCCGCCGCCGATTTTTAACCGAGGAGAGAGACGAAATGACGTACGGCGAGCTCGGTGAGTAGCGGCGATACGTGGATTTAATTCGATTAGCGGCGGACCTTGGAATTGGCTTGATTGCTCCTCAATCGGTTTGATGTAGAATTTTTTGGTTTTCTATATGTTGCCGGGTCAATTTTTCAATCTGAGCTTCCGTTTTTGATGTAATACGCCGCGGTGTTAAGCAATTCTAGCATTTTTTGCATCGACGCAATCGTGCGCACGACTATTTTTTAGTAGATACAGATTTATCTTATCGCGGTGATGCAAAACCAAATCCGCGTATTTGGCAGTGAAATATATTTATTAAATTCGAAGTAAATTCTGGTAAGGATTAAGAATCATTAAATCGAAAGAAATTTCGCTTAAAAACGTTAATTACCCCCAGTTGACGATGGAGCTCATTAAAGAAGTTACTTTATTAAACTACAGCGGGATAATTTCTTGATAAGCAGACGGCAATTTGCCCACGCGCAACCTTCGCAGTTAGTCCGCAAATACCGACGCCGCATGACGGCGTGGAGCTCTTCCCGGCGAACTTCAATTTCGCGCTCGGTATACGGATGTTGAAGCTCAAGGACTGCGAGTCTGCGTGTGTGCGTTCAAGTTAGAATTTCACGGGCAAATATGGAGGAGGCGATATTAGGCAACGATAAGAGGCGAGAAGTCGTAGGTAAATATAGACGAGCGCGAAGATTTCGGATTTTTGGAGAAAAATTTTGTGATGCCTGGCTTTGGATGCTACTAATCTTCTTTTTGGAATTAACAATATTTAAGCTTGACGATTAATTAAACTTGTATTTAATTTATAATTTTTTGTTTTTTCTCAACGTCGGGCCGAAAGTCCGACAGTCTCTCGCGGCACCAAAAATGGAATGTGATATTTTTGGCTCGTAGTTGGGAAAAATAGTATACACCCCCCAGGAGGAAAAGTGTTCCTCTCCGTGCATGGTATACATATATTCTGGATCGCTAAAATCATTTAATCTTCCTAAAGTACTTCTTAACTCACTAACTTAATTCTTCCGAACTACAGTGCGATATTTTTGTAGTATTTTGTATATTGACGACATATCTATAGGAAATTTTCGTAGCAATTGTTAGTACTAGATTTTTACACTTGCTGTACATTTTGTTTTATTTTATATTCTATATTGTACACATAATTTAATCGCACTTTACTCAATTAATTTTGGATCAAACGTATACAAATAAATCTACATTCATCTATCTACTTTAGTGCATTGTTGAACTAAAATAAAACATAAATCAATATTTCACAATTTACATAAAGTTCTTTTTCGCACGTTCTAATAATAATAAACTTCTGTGAATGCTAACAACTAGAAATTACGGCCGTCGCATGATGTATCCCCGTAACAGGACATTTTATACAAACGATTATTAATATTCAATAGGTGAAAAACCAAAAATGGAGACGGTCTCTAGAGGACCATTAGACGTGAAGCGAGAGAGAGAAGAAATTCGGTACCTCTACGCTCTTGGAGGTTACATTCTAGTCTGGATCTGCGTTGCGATATACGGTAAGTAGAATATTGAAAAAACAAAAGACTGGCGATTTCTAATGTTTTCCAAACTGATATTGTTATCAAAAATCGATTTCAGCCTTTCATAGCGGCGATATAACTGTGAGAAGAACTGTAAATGCTCTCAATCACTTGGAAATAGCTGACCTCACGTCTTTCCTCTTCGCAAATGTTCACTTAGCATGGTAATGTTTTGTACAACAATGATCGCTTTATTATTTCAACCTGCTTTAACGTTTTTATATCTGACATTTTTTTAAAATACATTTCAGGCATATTACTCTTGGTTTCTTGGCCATATTTATAACGTTTTTAACTGGGTACATCATCTTGTTTCGATGGTTCACAGATGTATTAATATACGTTACATTAGTTTTTTCGGTTGTTTCATTTATATTGGGATACGTTTTAATTTTCTTGTCTATTCATATGATTGAAACGGAAGTTAGATACTACGTATCTTTTACAATAATCTTGATTATCTTTGGGATTTTCTTCCATGCATTCAGAAAAGTAGGAGTGAAATCTGTGAGCAAGATCATCAGACAAGCTTGCAAGTAAGAGCTCATTTTCTATTCATAATTAATGCTTTAAATTAAGAAAATTAATTTTAGATTTGTAATGCTTTTAATATATTTTTTTTGTACAAGAAACAATTTTGGGTATCGATTACTTTTTCTTTTTAGTATTTTTTTGGCTCAAACTTTAGGTACCAGATTATAAGCAAAGCTATAAAAGAACATCTTAATTAATGATTCTAAAAAATTAAGTCACCATTTAAAAATTTTTTTTTTAATTTTTATTATTTATTTCTGCTTCAAATGCTTTACTCCAATTTAGAATAGTCTTGAATAGATTTTCGAAACAGAAAATTAAACTAGACAAAATTTGCTGTAAAGGTACTTTCTTCAGAGCTAAAAAATATTAATTTTTTCGTTATCTTAATTTCCCTGGTAGAATTTCCAGCATTGAAAATATCCAGGAAAATACTTAATAGATAAGTCCCGGGGCTATTTAATACGTCTCGATGAAACGCTTTTTTTCACATAATTTCGCTATATAGGCTGATTATTTTCTTTCTAATTGACATTGGCTAGTAAATAGCTAAGAAAGTTATTGTTGTAATATGAAATACATTCTAACATAACAAGATAAGATTTACCTTGTAAATACATAAGAAAAAATTCCACATTTTAAATTACCAAAAAATTTGATTTTAATAGCTAAGAATTATATTATTAGTTTTCAAAATTTTAATTATAAATCTTTCTTTATGTTGTATTATAGAAGATGAAACGTAAATAACCTAATATAAAATTAAAATAAATATAAATATAGTGTATAATTTGGTTTTCTCATGTAGAAGGACAATCGGTAAAATTCTCTTCTCAGTATGACATTGAGTGTCACAAGGTTACATAGCCTTATTTTTTTAGAACATTTAGAATAGCTATTTCATACCTTAAAAATGGGTTGAAGCTTTTATTCTATTAAGGTGGCTTCAGCGCGTGGTGCCAAGTGGTATCAAGTGGGGTCTCCAGTAGGCACCTTCTTTGTTTTTGGCAATTTTTAAAATTTCAATTTTAGTGATTACCTTCGAACTCCTTTAGATAGTCTTAAAAAAATCCTAGTTTCGTTAAAACATGAAAAAAATTGCTCTTAGTGCACATGCGCAAAAGCATCTCTCTTTAATTTGATCTTTTATTTAGATGTATGCCGACACAATTAGAATCTCCATTAAAAAATCTTCAATTTGGTATACGATTTTATAAAAATGAATTATTTATAATGGAATAAATACAAAATGAATATCTTTTCACATAAGATTACATGTTAAAATACACATTTTATAAAACTCGATTTCTTTAAAATTTAGTCGTTGACCTTGAATTTTCTCAATATAAATGAAAAGTCTAATACTCAAAGAATATTTTTGTGAAGTTTCAGATAGTTTCAATTATTTATAAAAACTCGCTGAAGCCACCTTAAATATTTAGTTCATGTGAAAAAAAACGTTTCATGCTAGAAAATTATATTCTAAAAAGGTTAGCTTGTTCCTACTTAATGTTTTCTTTTCCTAAGTAAGAAATGTTGTCCATTTCTACCAGGGTTAAAGAACATTAAAAATCGTGATCCGAATGTTGCAATGGACTTTGGATGTCCAACTATAAGTTAATTCTTTATATTGCGCTACCTAACGATACATTTTAAAGTTTGAACCGAATCTATGATCCACAAGTCGTACACTCTCCTACTAAGTTCGTAGCCAAGTATTTAAAACTAATTAATCAAAAACTAATTTCAGAGCCATGTTTTTCTTCCCATCTACGCTTGCATTCATGCTTGGCCAGTATATTGTTGAATTGATAGTGGTTGTTTACGCAGGATCAGTTTACGTTTACTTAGATAGTATTAGATATTTCCAAAATGGCAGTGGAGACCCCGATTTTGAAGACTTCTTTAATGCATCGAGCAACAGCAACAGCAGTGACGAGTGGTTGATCAATGAATATGACTTCCTAAACGAATTTCACAAAAGATATCGGGTATCTGCGGGTATTTATTTTCTTCACATAATCAATGGCATTGGTTTCTTCTGGCTTTTGTTCTTTGTTTCGGGAATCGGACGAATGGTTCTGACTGCTACTTTTGCAACGTGGTACCATTGCAAAGACAAAAAATTGATTCCTAATTGGATCATTAAAGACTGCCTTGTTTTAACGCTAAGGTGAAGTACTTTTGAGATCTTATAAATAATGTTCTTATACACAGTTCTTACAAATAATGAGTGTTTCTCGTATTTCAGATATCACGCAGGAACAGCAGCTTACGGAGCTTCGCCGATGTCGTTAGTTCCAATGTGCATTGTTATACATAGATATGGACGTGAAAGACTGAAGGAGATGTTGAAGCAACCTTTCTTCATACTTTCATGGCTGATTATAGTTTACAAATTTTCTTTCGACGCTTTAGCCATATGCGCTATGCATGGGCACAAGTTTTTTAAGTCAGGAAAAGATTCCTACATTCTATTAATGAAAAATCCCCTATCAATAGTGACTATAAATACTGTGAGAACAATTCATTACTCTTATAGCATACTTTATTAACTCGTTAAGTCTTTTTTATATTATTTTTAAATATTGTTTTTGCAGGTTAGCGAATGTGTGATATTCATTGGTTCACTCGTTATGCCATTCTTGTCAATGATTCTGGTATCAGTATATTGGTATATTCATAGGGATAGAACAGGATCACCCAGTGTACAAATAGCATCAATATTGATGGTCTTTTTAGTATCCTACCTAATGTCATCGACTTGCTTTGGAGTATTTCGCGCTGCTTCTAATACCATTCACCGATGCTTCCTAGAAGATTCTAAATTCAATCACGAATCTGAAATGAATTTGTACGAGATTCAAATTGACGATGAAACGTTTTATAATGATCTGGATTCGTGATTAATATACGTGATGTATTTTGATAATGCACAATTATCGATGATTACCGATTGGTTTTAGAAGCTACTTTGACATAATTGTCAGTTGTACATAAACTTATTAATCAATCACTATTTTCAGTGAGATAATGTTTAACGCTTGATTAATTTAGTCATTAATATTATCTGTATAAGTTTCATAGATTTAATTTAATCTGTAAGTATTAAGTTTAGTACAAATTATTAGAGTAACATGAATTGGGCAACTTTTCAAAATCATTAAAATGTTTATTTATATACTTTGAATTTAAAAAAAGTTTCGATGATAACGTGTTTCAATTAACAACTGCACTTTCATATGAGAATGTGAATAAAAAGATGTTATTGGTCCTGTTATCAATGAATTTCTGTATTCATAAAAACAAGTTCACCAGGTTAAATCTACCATGAGGATAATCACTAGATAATTTAACTATAGTAGATTTAACCTAATTCCCATTCTTATTAAAAAAAATACTTTTCAAAAAAATGTTTTACACTACATTTTGTATTTCAACTGTATAGGCATATGTATATCTTGAAAAGTAGAAAGTTTTCAGAAGATTACTTGTGGAGTGCAATATTATATCGATTCAACAATTACTTGTTAAATTATAATATTATTAATGTATTATAAGTAGTTGGTAGAACGATTTTCTAAAGATGTAAAAGAATTCGTTATTCGAAAGTGTTTTATTTTAGAATTAAAATTAAATTAAAAATTGTACTTCAATTTCAACGTAGATCTGTCATATACTTTATATTTCCTTTATTGTCTTTACTGAGTATTTTTTTAAATAATTAAACTAAGATTAATTCATTAAGACAATGTAGTTTATTTATTCTTTGTACCTGAAATGAGACATCACCCTTTCGCAAAATAACTATATTTTTATTGCTTCGTCTTAGAGGAAATTTTGTGATAGCAATTCTGACTGATTATTCACTAACAAAGGTAAGATACAACTATTCAAAAAATTGAAAAAAATAAATAAAATCTTAATATCTTTTTCTGCTTATGAAACTAATAAGTTTCATAAGCAGAAAAACTATATATGAAATACGAAAGATCTACCTTTTCCCAAAATTTCAAGTAATTTAAAACTTTTTTACTCCTGTAATTGTTAGACATAGAAAACTCATTTTTTTCAGTTTTCAGCTTTTCATTCAAAAACTAATTGACATAATGGCTTGAAATTTTTACAGATTGTAGCTTTATATATTCTTAATTACCAAAAATTTCTTCAGAGCAGTTGATAATTTAAATTAAGAATTATAAGCTTTTTAAAAAAAAACACGTTTTTGTTAAAAACAAAAGAACCATAAGGGCTAGAGTAACTTTTTTTTGTCTGAAATTATAGGTATTTTTATACTCTTTAAAATGGTCTTTGTTCGATTCAAATATCTCAATCCTATCATAAAAAAAAATTAAAATTAAATTTTTCTAAAATCCAAAATTTGCGATAAAACATGAACAAATAAGCTAAACAAAACAAGATTTTTTCCACGCCATCATAACTAAAAAAAAAAAAAAATGAGCCGTAAAAGAAACAAATCCATTCAGTAGAAGCTGAGATCCAGGCGTATACACACACATCCATGAAGACATTTTTCAAAAACCATTTATTCTTGTTCCTGACACCTTAAAATATAATTGTAACAGGTTTTTCGAAGAACTCCAAAAATTACTATCACAAAGCTTCCTCTAGGAGGAAGCAATATGTTAATCGCAAATAAAAACAGGCTTGGTAATTAATTGATGCATTCTGCGGAAGTGCATTTTCTTTCGACTGCGAGCACTTGAAATTTTATTCTTGGAATCGTTACGTTTTTGTGAATTAGTTAATAGGTTACAATTATTTTAAAAAGTTCAGAAGTTGCAGTAAGTCGCACAACCACAAATAATCCCTATATCGACAAGCAATACCCGCGGAGCACTTCATCAACGGCAGCGAAACACCACTCGACCCCGGCAAAACTCCCGACGAGCCGAAGCTTTGCTTCCCGTCGTGTAATCTCGGAAGGCTCTCGGCGCGCTTTCTCCGTGGAGATTCCTTCCTCGCGTCCTCGAGTGAAAACAAGGGCGCGCCGGGGAATCGAAGAAAGAGCCAGAGAGAAGCACATGTCGTATCAACACGCAGAGAAAGAGAGCGACCCTTCGAGAGAGAGAGAGGGTGCCGGAGCGGGACAAGGACGAAGCCGAGGCCCTCGAGGAAATGGAAACCGTGCCGCAAATACCGGGCGCGAGCGTCGGCGGAGAAATGTTTTTAAGCGGCTTGTTATACTCCAAAGAGCTCCTGGTCCGTTCTCTCTCGTGATCGATGCGAGTGGGACGCTTTTATATCGGTGTAGGCCGGAGAGAGCGGAGAAGTGGCTTTTCTTTCTTTTTCACCGAGACTCGCGAGGATTTCTAATGGACTCGAGAGAAGTTAACAGGTATTTGTATGTGTCCTGTGTGATGTTTGCTAAACTTAGTTATAAACAATGTTTGGTTAAACTTCGTCGTTTTTATTGTTTGAATCAAATATACCAAACTTGCCAGCTGTAGACTTTCATTTTACTCTACGTTGGCAAGGTAGAGCTGCATAAAAATCAAGTTTATATCAGATTTTTAGATACTTCAATTCGGTGTAAATTACTATATTAGTACAGAAACATTAATTATTAAAAATTACTGTATTGTTTTAGCAACAGCTCGACATACTAGTAATATGAGAAAACTTAGTAAATTTTAGAATACAATATAGTAATTTTTCTTATATATTACATCAAGTATACCCACCCCCTCCTCCTCCATTGCAAAAAAAAAAAAAAACATAGAAATTTTTAACACACCATTTCGCAACGCACAACCCACTCCAATGACAATCCCATCCGAAATTCGCCAAAACCTCAAATTATCCCACGCCCTCGAATCCGCGACCCAACCTTCGCCCTCGCTGCTCGACCACCCGCCCCGTAACCAAGTTTCCTCATTAACCTGCCGCCTCGGCCGATTTTTCGGCCAAGACCCACCGGCGATTCGCAGGGCAGCAGCAGGCTCGAGAGGCAAACTGGGCTGCAGCGCGGAATCTCACCCGAGAGCCGGTGTCTCTCCCCGGGGGGTGACGGTGGAGTGTCGTCCCGCGTATCGATTGTACGAGAGGCGGCGCGCGCTGCCGCATTCACGGACCCGCCGCGTTGGGGTGGACCAGATTGAGGGGTAGGGGGGACACTCTCCGATACAGAGAGCGATCCGCATAAGGGAGCCGCCGCCGCCACGGCTGGAGGTGGCTGCGAGAACCTACTAGGCTCTCGGACCGAAGAGCCGATAATGATGACATCGCGAGAGCACGCATCGATTTCTGCGCGCCCCTCGAAACTCTCTCTCTCTCTCCCTCAGCCTCCTTTTATTGCCACACGGGCCGCAGAAAGGGAGCATATTTCACGAGTCCGCGTGCCCAAAGCGGCAGAACAATGCCCGAGGAGATGCATCTTTATTCTTTATACGGCGGCTACGGAGGGCTGGATTGTTAGCCGTGGGTTCATTACGGCGTCGTTTCTCGGCGGGTGAATTATGAGCTGGTCACCGCTCCGGGGCGGAGGGAGGGGACACTCGTTTAACGCCTGCGATTCTCGAGTTGTCGAATTTTCGCGTGATTTTCGACGTGCGCCTTCGTCGAAGCTAACAAAGTTTTTTACGCGAGAGTAATAATAAAAGTTATTAGCATCCGTTTATCCATTCATTCCATAATAACCTAATCGCACGATCGAGCTCCAATTTTGATACACTCCGGCAAATAGGCACAAATTATTCCCTCCATTAATCCAGGAGCATAATTGTAAACACACGCCCGACGACCGCCCGTGACTTTTGATGCCGACGGGGGGGTTGACGCGCGCGCGCGCCTCGAAATGGTTGTTACTGGTGTATATATGAACCCTGGACTGCGCGGGGTAGGCGTGTCTGGCTGGCGAATAAAGTTTGCCCTTAATTGGCAGATACAGCGGATCTCGCAGGAGTCGTAACGGGAATAAAAAGATCTCGTATCGAGGGCAGATTCGATGTATCGTTATGATCAATTACTCCGCGCGTCATTTCGCAAATTGTCGGCGTATAGTAGGCATTTTATTTTTTTTTATACTTACGAAAATCCGCCGATGCGCGATTTCAAGCGAATAGAAATTTTAACGGCAGTATATAACTAACATCGTTCCCGCTTCGAAAGAATTCGTTTATCGCCATCTTTCCCGCCCTTTCCTCGGCGATTTGTACGAAAATTGCATTGCGATTTTTTCGGCCGGGCCTAATGGATTGAATTCTGACGTAAAGACCGAGTCATGGAGAAATCACGATAAAATTGACGAAAAACCGCGGGTAAAGGAGAGGAGAGAGAATCGGATTAGATAGCGGGGGCAAAGGTTCCCCAGGCACGCGTAGGTCTTTCCCCGGCGAGGGAATAGATAGCGAAAGCAATACACTTCCATTAGTCAAATTGTTTCCTCGATACCCTTTGCATTTTTTAATTCTTTGACCCTCGCCTTTTGTTGTGCCCGTTCTTTTTAAGTTTCGCTTCAGACTGGTATTATTTTTAAGGTCAAATTAAACGCAGAATTAACGGATTCCCTTTTTTTAATCTTGAAAATATTAAGAAAAGGATATACTTTTGAGTAAAGCGGAGGCAAACTTGAAAAAAATTACTATACTAATATACTAAAATTTAATAGAATCGTAGTAAAAATTGATATAGTTATATTAAATTTTAGTACATTAGTATATAGTAATTTTTTAGAATAATGCAAGCATGTCTTCCTTTACTCAAAGGTATAATAATTTTTAGTCGCAAATGTCTTGTTACGGACTGAAATAGAAATAATATTACTTATAAGTTTGAGCGTTAGTTTTCTAAAAAGTTCGGTTCGTAGGCACGTTAAAATTTAAAACTAAGCGTTTCAATAGTATTAAT
>JAWWML010021209.1:0-17535 GCA_035047165.1 Ormyrus rosae
TATTTTAATGTTTATAAAATCATTAAACGAAAAAAAATACATGTACGCGCGCGAAGCGCGCACAGACATCACTAGTACTATTAAACTTTGCAAGTACACAACAATTAGTAACAAAACTATACCGTCGGATGAACGACAATATTTTAAGAAGGAGTGAGGATGATTGAGTTGGTAGAGTGTCGGATTTTTAACCAAAAGAACTATGTTTTTATTTCGATTTCAGTCGATAATTGACATTATAAGAAGCACTGTATTTATTTACAAGTATTTAACTACATCAAAACTAAGTTGTATGGATTCCACTGTAGGTTCTCACATTTGCACTAAAGTTCAACAATCAACATAACCCTATAAGACTTGAAAAGTGAACTTGGGTAGACTGTAAAAATTTTAGAAATAAGAAAACCCAATAAGTACACCTCCAAAAAAGTATATTTCTAGTATTATTTTCCAATTCTTTAGTGTTCAGAGACACTCAAGACTTCTAAAAGAGTACTAGAAGAGTACTTGATCGGTTGTCTAGAATTGTGTGCTTATTGGGAATATTCTAACACTATCTATAAAATAATATTTAGAATAAGAAAATCAATTAATAACCTATTAATGCCAGAATCCAATGAAATCTTTACTTATAATTTAATTTCGATTTTAAAATTATGATTTTTAGTTCTCTCTTTGTCTTGCTAGAATTCGCAGCATTTTAGAATAGATATACTTTTTTAATTAAGTTTTCGATACACGTGTGCGTGAAACTCGATTTTACACATTTTGGAATGTTTCATTTTTACGCCCAATTTACCGAAAAATATTGTTCAAAGTTCGTGAGAAATATGATCCTCGCTTCGTTTGGGCTAAACTCAGTTTTTTCTTAGAATCAACTTTTTCGCACTTGTGTCAAAAAGTACTATTTTGGCCACAGCACGCGTTTTCTTGTGATGCCACTAAGCACCAATACCAACCATGCCGGTCACTATAGTCATTTATTTTTGTCGTGCGCTAGAAAAAACACACGTTTATAAATGGAAAATTTAAAAATGTTATTAAGAAATCGAAGAAATAGAGAAAAAGAAAGGCTACCAAAAATAGGGGGAGTTCTATGAAGAGGTGCAAGCATTGCGTGATGCAATAAAATAAAATTCAATGTAGAACGAGGTGGAAATTCGAAAGATTCTAGTGAAAACAAGAAAATGGAGGAAACAAAGGAGGATTTTATCGAACAGAGTTCAGAAAAGAATGAAGAAACTCTCGAAAAGATTTCAAGCTAGAATAAAAGCAAGTTAGATTGATGATTAGAAAGTGAATTTTCAATAAGAAAAGGAAGTTAATCTTCTGCACAATAGCTCGAATACAATAGATTAATTCTAATGCGCTCTCACACATGGTAAGGCAAATTAAAAATTCAAATTACTATATACATTACGTTGTTAAATAATCCAAACTGCCAGGTGAATTCCGCCCACATTTCGACTTTGTTACTCAATTTTTTTTCGAAAATTAAGAACACTTCCAAATCGATTTCGAACAAACACTCAAAATTCGATGCATCTCGATCGCTAAATTTATGTAAGGGATTCTTAGGTCAATTAAAAAACAAAAATAATATTAAGTGATCGAGCTGCAGTGTATAATTGGAAAAAAAACTCTTAATATATAAGAAAAATTATTGAGCATCTGTAGCACAGCAGAATAAACAAAAAATTATTTATTGTTATAAATTATTAAAAATAAAAAAACCGCTGCCAATTCATTGGCACTTAACTTCCTCCTAACTAATTTATTGTTCCAATTATCTCCGGAATTTATTAAAAACAATCTATTTCAATAACATAATTTCAAACTGTTGTATATTTAATTAATTATTTATTTTTTTATTATTTTATTCTTATATGTCCAAATTTTTACAGATTTTAAATATATATAGCCTTAATTATCAACATTTTTTTCAGAGCAGTTGCTAATTATAATTGGAAGTTAAAAAAACAGGTTTTTGTTAAAAACAAAAGAACCATAAAAGCTAAAGTAATTTTTGCTTCCTCCTAGAGGAAGCATTGCGATAGTAATTTTTGGAGTTGTTCGAAAAATCGGTTATAATTGTATTTTAAGCTATCAGGAGCAAGAATAAATGGTTTTTGAAAAATGCCTGTATGGAGGTGTGTGTGTGTGTGTGGGGGGGGGTGTGTATGTGTGTGTATACGCCTGATCTCAGCTTCTACTGAACGGATTTTCATCGTTCACAGCTCATTTTTTTTGTTTTTTTTTTGTGATAGCGGCAACAAAAATCTTTTTTTGTTTAGTTTATTTTTTTTTGTGTTATCGCTAATTTTCGATTTTTGAAAAATTTAATTTTAATTTTTTTTAATGATAGAATTGAGATATTTGAATCGAACAAAGGCCAATTTAAAGAGCATAAAAATACCTATAATGTCAGAGAAAAAAGTTACTCTAGCTCTTATGGTTTTTTTTGTTTTTAATAAAAACGTGTTTTTTTTAAAAAAGTTTATAATTCTTAAATTAAATTAACGATTGCTCTGAAAAAATTTTTGGTAATTAATAATATATATAGCGATAATTTGTAAAAATTGCAAGCCATTTTGTCAAGTAGTTTTTGAATAAAAAGCTGAAAACCGAAAAAATGAGTTTTCTAGGACAAACGATTACGGAAGTAAAAAGACTTTAAATTACTTGAAATTTTGGGAAAAGGTAGATCTTTTGTAGTTTCAGAGCTGTATAGTTTTTCTACTTATGAATCGTATTAGTTCAAAAGATATTAAAGATTTATTTATTTTGTGTCAATGTTTTGAATAGCTGTATCTTAGTGAATAATCGATCTCTTTCAATGATCGACCACTTATTTTTTTCGTCTTTAACTAAACTTTCATAATTAAAAAGGATTTTTGAAGTTCATCTACTAATTTTTGTTTTATAACGATTTTAAGTTACGTATGGTATAGCGATTATATATGTAATATAGTACTGTCATATTCTTATTATTATTATTATTTTATTATGACTTTTTACATTACTTTTAACAATATAGTTCCAATAAAATAAAAATAATTACTTTTCTTTCGCTATTCAAGCTTATTTTGTTCTTGTATTTTTCTGTTTTTTAGGTCTTTAAATATTTCAATAACAAAATTTATATTTAAATTTTGTTAGCTGTTCAATAAGTTCTAAAATGGACATATGAAAATAAATTAATAATAATACAAACGAGATAATAATGGAACAATAAATTAGTTAGGAGGAATCTAACTGCCAATGACTTAGCTGAGGTTTTTTCTTTGAAATTACAGGTATTTTTATGTTCTTATGGTTTTTGTCCGATTCGAATATCTCAATTCTGCCATTAAAAAAAAGTAAAATTAAATTTTTGAAAATCCAAAATTGGCGATAAAACGAAAACGGATAAGTTAAACGAAAAAAGGATTTTTTCTCCGCCATCACAAAAAAATTAAGAAAAAAAAATGAGCCGTGAAAGATGCAAATCCGTTCAGTAGAAGCTGAGATCCAGGCGTATACACATAGAAATATACACACACACACGTCTACTCAAAGATTTTTCAAATAACATTTATTGTTTCTCCTAACACCTTAAAATACAATAATAAGAGGTTTTTAGAACAACTCCAAAAATTACTATTACAAAGCTTTCTCTAGGAGGAAGCAAAACAAAGAATAACGTGAATAGGTAGGACCCAATTTATAAATTAGTTAAATAATGGATGGAAAACTAGTTCAATATTCGTGCTGTATAAAGTAAAATTTCATACGTTGATTTTATACAACAGGTTAAAGGCGAAAGTACCAGTCTAGACTTTTAACTTAAGCATAATTTATATACATACAAATTAAAGAAGCGTGGCCACACAGTTATTAACCCATTAACGCCCAGAGAAACCCGATTTTTTCATCATTTTGGAGCATCACTCTGACCAAAATCACTTGCCTTTTGCCATTTTCGGGTGTGCTCTTTTGATTTCCAAGGTCACATTTTTATTTTCGTGACATAGGAGAGGCATCATTTTTTAAAAGAACGTAATTTGATTTCGCATGTTCAATAAATATAGATTCAATATGGTATGGACAGTAAACTGCGAAAAAAATTCAAATATTTATATGGCTAAAAAATTTTTTTTCATAAACTTCAAATCTTAAAAAACCAGATGAGCGAGATTAGAAGGTAAGTTTTTTATTGTTTTCGCTCAGAAAAAGACGAGGAAAAAAAAATTATGATTTTTTCAGTTTTTTTCACGAATTCTGCCATATTGATTTGTTATGTCATGGAAGTGAAAATCTGACATCAGGATTCGAAAGAGCACCCACAAAAATGGTAAGATTAAGTGGTGTTGGTCGCAAAATTTTTGATCTTGTTGATTGAGAATGATGCTCCAAAATGATGAAAAAATCTGGTTTCTCTAGGCGTTAATGGATTAATCTAATGTACCTATCTATGTATATCGATGGCCCCAAGCTATTTTATCTTAACTCATCCGAGAACGCTTATTACATCTCATCTCTAACGCCGCGTGTAAAATTATTCCAACTCGGAGGTTCCGAGTCCGTTTGTACTAACTCGTAGAGGCACGATTATTCTATCTCATCTCAAATGTCACGAGATATACTATCGCAAATCAAAGGCGCCTATTTATTTTATCTCAACTCCTAGTATTGCTTATAGACTGTATCAACTAAATTTTTTGGGAAATTTTGATTTTTATTGCAATTATAACACGATTTAGGACCATTAATGTAATAAATAATGTTACCCCCATAGCAATGACTATCATAGCAATGTTACTGCAACATTGGCAATGTTACATCAATATTGCCAAAACAGTGTTATAATGCAGTAGTATTCCTGTGATAATTATCGGTGTGTTGACACTATATTATTTAATAATATGAATAATAATTTTAAAGATACCGTAAAAAATAATAAAGATGAAAAAACAAAGATAGAAAAGTTAGATGAAATTTTTAAAAATAGTTTTTTGCTGAAAGATATTTTAACAGAAATTTGATATTTTAAGAGACTTCAACAAGTGAACACGTACGTTAATCCTCAAAGTGAGAAATTAAGTGAAATTAACGAATATAGTACGTATGAACGTGAAAAAGGAGTTCATTTATACCACTTTGTCCAATGTTAAAAGTTTTTTTTAAATACCTGGTATTTTTAGTGCTACCACGAATTATATGAATACATTGTATACAAATACTGCAATTATTTCTAGCTTATACTTCGTGAACTTGAAAAATTCAATGAAAAAACGTTACTACCTACTTTTTTATACTTTGAGCACAAGGAAAATAATAATTCAGTCGGTAGTCATAGAAAGATTACGAAGTGCGGCACAGTTTACGTTTCTATACCGTGCTTGCTGCCTTGTATACAATCAAGAGTAGAAGACATTTTTCTTTTTCTTTTTCTTTAATAGCTTAGATCAAAAGTAATTTACTAATAAGATTATTTTTAAAAAGCTGGTTGAAGAATTAATATTTTTAGAAGAAATTGGTATAAATATATGGTGGAATCGTTAAAAATTTATTGATTTCCAAGCTACACACCAAATTTTATGTTTCAACGAATGCTTCCCTAAAATTTTATCGGGTTCTATGAGGTTTCTGCTCCCTTTTATCGGATTTTATGAGATCTTTGCAATAGGGTTTAGTTTGAACATATTTTTCAATGAAAAAAATTGTAAAATGGGATAACTCAATACGATATTAAACTTTTTTTATTTCAATTTATAACTGTAGACAAATTATTTACTCTAAATCATTTAAATTATCTAATCAACGGTTGTTTTTATGGATACTAAACCTCCAAAAATAACAGCGAACTTTGATAAATAAGCGTTTAATCATGTTAGCTTAAAAAATGCTGTGCCTTACTTAGACATATTTTTATAATGATTCATGACTTAAATGCCCATGGAAATAAAACATTTAGTTTGCTTCAACAATTACGTAGACTTACAGCATTAAGTGTTAATCATGATTAGGAACAATATTGCTAAGCATTATTTTTTTGATAAATAAAAATGCTTACATGAAATGAGAAGTAAATAGTAGAACGGGTGCCGCGTCGTCTGCTTCTCAAACTCGCCTCCGCGACACTACCGTCCCACTGGATTTGTATGAACCCCAATGGAAATAAAAAATGTAGAAAAACGTACGGAAACGTATGCAAATGTATGAAGAATTTAAAAACATATGAAAATGTACGTTTGACTTTCATTTCGGACATTTTGTACATTTTTGTGTGTTTACGTACATTTGCGTATGTTTCCGCATATTTTTGTACGGTTTTATAGGGTTTTGTATATTTTTATGCATATAAAATTATGTATTTATAAAATTATTTATTAAATTATTTATTTATTAAATAATTATGAAATTAAATTATTAAATTAATTTAATAACAGCGTATAAAAAGGTAAGAAAACGTACTAAAATGTACGGAAACGTACAAAAACATACAAATATGTATATACCAAAATTTACGTTTTCGTACTTTTTTATACCTTTTCGCATATTTCCATTTTTGCTTTGATTTAGCTATTGAAAAAATTTGGTAAAAATGTACGGAAATGTTAAAAACCGTATGGAAAGGTACGGAAACGTATCAAAATATATGGAAACGTACAAATTGTCCGAAATGAAAATCAAATCTCTATCTTTTTACATTTTTGTACGTTTTCGTACCTCTTTCATACAATTTTTATTTCCATTGGGGAAAATGCGAAAAATGTATTACATGCGCTTACAAGTTTCAGATTATTTGAACATACTAAAAAGTTTATTTTCGCAGTGAATTAAACTAAAACACAACTTTTTAACTCATTATGCCATTATGTTTTCTCGAAGTCAGGACTTATTGTAAAATTGCCTTTGTGAGTGCCTTAGTGAGATATAAAAGCAAAAGCTGTGAAGCTAAAACAGCATCAAAAGTTTCACACAATCGCTATAAAACATCAATTACGACTGATTTATCGGTTCCTCAAAAATGAATTTCTGAATTATAATTTGTATAAACCTAAAAAAATAATTAAAGCTTCGATTGTGTGCCTGAAATATCCTATGTTTTCAGTAATTGCCAGAAAAAATAAAAAATTTCCAGCTTAGTACAATTGATAAAATAACTTTTGAAGAGTATATAAGTCAAGCTATAGATATAGCAATGATCCATAACAAGCGGCAGCGTTGAGCATGAAGTGGTACAAGCTACCGCCGGCTCATTTCTTTGGGATTTTAAAAAGAATTAAGAAAAGCAGTTTTTAATGAATATGTGTAAACCAAAATCTTTCAGAAGACTTCAATTATTTTATTTTAAATAACGATTATTTGTACGGATGCGTTATAACACACTCATTAAAAGAATCGGAAGGTAAAAAACTTATTGTACAAAATTGGTTTTATTGATAAAGATTTAAAAAATAATAATGTATTATTATTCATTTGTTTCAAAAAGTATGCACTTCCTCTATTATTCCTTGTTAAAAACTATCCAAATAAAAATAATTAAGGCCTCATTTTTTTAAATACAAAACTATTTTTAATAAGATACAAAGTTGAATTAGCAAAATTTCGACCTTATTAAAACTTCCACATATTTAAATATAATATACTTCTTCAAAATAAATGAAATTACACTTATTTTTTATGAAAATTAATTTCAATTATAAGATAAACTTATTATATTTATACAAAGTTAAAAAAAGCACCCATCGATTCCCTAACGTGCTAAAAATGTTCACCGCAGGGAATTAATACACCCTTCCTAGCGGAATAAAAGCGCATAGGCCAGCGAATGGACCATGAGCGCAACAGAGGTGGCCACTTGTGATTTCGCAGCTTATAACCAACTTCTCTCGTCTATCAGTAGATCAGCAACGGCGCGACAAACGCCGCCATCAGCGCGGAGTCATGAGGATTAAGGTCGCTATCTGGAAGTATTTTTAAAAAATGATGCGATTGCTGTAGGCAAATTTTTTCGACCAAGAAGAGCCAATGAATGCTTCGATTGACATGTGCCTCGTAGCAAAACGAGCATTATTACGAGGTTAGCGGAGAGATGCATGGTGACTTAATGGAAGATCCTTAAATAGGCGGAACGAAGCGGAACTTAGAGCACCATGGGGTCAAGAAACTCGGGCAAGGAAAGCCAAAGCGCGATAAACTGTTTAACTAGTACGTGTTCTATATGGGGACCATCGGCAACCAAGGAAACGTACCGGAAACTGAAGAGCTATAGTAAGTATCGCTGTTCACCTGCAAGGCCTTTGAGGAGCTGAAAAAAGCTCTAGCTCTACGAGACAGCGAGAAGCGCACTGCACAATAACAAACAGTAAGAAAGCGAAACTTCGAACAGGTCCCGTCTTCAGTGGAGAAGAAAGGTTAGTATCAGATGCTAATCAAGGACTTTAACTGTGGAAAAACAGGACACGCGGGAAAGCACTGCCTGGAGCAGCAAAAAGAAGTGATCTGCCATAAATGCCATCAGCCAAGTCAAATATCGAGGTTGATCCTGGGCAACAGAGAGGGATAGTACTGTGATCACACGACCATCAAAGGAGTCACCGCCATATGGCTAATTTACTTAGGCGCCTTAGTGTATATGTTGAGGAAAGATGTATGGGAAAATATCAACAGCTCGTTATAAGACATAACACTGATGATCGTGTACGCCGAATCGCTAAAAGGATTCCTCAAGATGCCAGTACGATCAAGAGAGCGGACTGCCATTATACTGAACTACTGCAATCGTACGTATTTCGATCTGCTAAATTTGAATATGACCTCAGATTTGAGATATCTTGATTTTTAAGAATTTTAAGATATACTTTTTTCAAAGTTAAAAAATACTTTTTAATGATTTGGTCCATGATGTTGTAAAGTATCTGCCGTAACCTTTAAATTGCCGTGAATTTTGAATTTTATTAATACGATTCTTTTTCTTTGAGATATACTAGTTTAAAACATAAAAAACGAGTATAACAAATTTTCAATATTCTTATATTCGCAATATCTAAATGTGCAATGAATTAAAAACTATTTTCAATTAATATTAAATTATCTCGGAAAAAAGATATCAATATAATAGCTATATTGATGAAACTAAAAAGGTATTTGAAACGGCGATGGCTCAGTTGGTAGATTGTCGGACCTTCAACCAGAAAAACTCTAGTTCGATCCCAATCTCCACCGAAAATTGACATTGAGACACCACTGTATTTATTTACAAGTGTCTAATAACATCAAAGCTAGTAGTTCTGAATCGACTATAAACTGTAGGTCTACGATGTTGCACTTTCCAGTTGAAAAAATCAGTCTGAAATCCATGTGGAATCTACGTGGAATCTACGTGGATTCTACGTGGAATCCACGTAGATTCAGTCTGAAAATGTTCGAAATCGCTACGTGGATTTCAGTGTAGAAATCTACGTTGAAATCATCGTAAAAAATTTCAAAGTGCGAGCGAGCTTTTCATAAATTAATTTACAAAAAGCTTGCTCGCACTTTGAAATTTTTTACGATGATTTTTATTACGTGGATTTCAGTGTAGAAATCCACGTAGCGATTTTGAATATTTTCAGACCGAATCTAATTGGATTCCACGTGGATTTCAGACTGATTCTATGTAGATTGCAGCATGGATTTTTTCAACTGGGTTGCAACAATGCAGAGCCGTTAAGACTCGAAAAAAGGACTTGGGTAGGCTGCAAATATAAAAAAAAAAGGTAATTAAAATTGACGATAGGTACTATTCAATTTCATGAAACAAACTACTAGAAAGTGTTTTTTGATCTTGAAAATAAAAATAGATTAAAATTATTAAAAATCAAGATAGATCAAAATGCCGACTGAAGTCATTTTCGTGTTTAGCAGATCAAAATACATAGAACTATAGTTGTTTAGTTTGACGCATTTTTCTTTTTAATTTTTTAATTTTTTGTGTGCCTATATTACTGTATGGGCGTGAGCCCCGATTAATGACGCATTTCTTCGCTTAACCAGGGTTTGCATTCGAATGACAATTAATATGCACAGTACAACGTTTTACATATTTTTTACTTGGTGACAATAACTGAAAATACTAATTTAAAATCTGCAATGTTCATCTCCACTTTAAACAAATTTGCGATTCAAAATTATTCTTAATAGTCGACTCAAAACGCTTAAAATAAAAGTAAGTTTCTATTTCATTATTTTCCAAATCTTTGATTACTATTAATTGAATTAGTATAATTGAACCTAAAATTAGTATAATGGAACACTTCGTCAAGCGTTATTGTAATTCGTCAAGAAAATTTGAACGTACAGCGAACATACATAATCCTTTCTACTTAGAGTAGCTTCAAATTTGTTTACAAATTGTATTTTTATTTATAATCTTTTCTTCATGCAACTTTTTTACACATGCTCTTGAATATACATTTTATGCGGAAATAATAATATTATACATTAGTTTTTGATTACGGTATATTACTGGAAATTAAAAAAATATACTTTCAACGTTTGATGTGTTCCGATTGCCTGTCTAAATCTAAATTGCAACTACTATAAGTCAAACTCATAAAGTTAATTTTTATTCTCTTGCTAATAATGCTATACTTGAATTAGTTAAAAACTGTATTAACGTGTGCATTAAATTAGTGTATTTGTGCACAATTTAAAACGAGAGTTTGAGGTGAAAAGATTATCTGTGTAAAAACAATTGAAGAAAGAATAAATAAATCTTTTAATTGTTACACACCCATGTCGTTGAGACAGACTGCAACTTTGAAATAAGCCTCATCCATCAGTGCGATAACAACAGCGAGCAGTACCTTTGGTACATAACTTAACCAAAATCCATAACCGGCGGTCTCTAGTCGCGCGTCCCACCAGTCCTTTAAAAAAGTACATGCAAATAAGAATTTTTAAAATTCGCAACTTTAATGTAAGTGACGAACTTACCTGAATTTGGAAACTGAGAATCATAACTATAAAAACGAAGAATAAACAAATTGCCACTACAGGTACGCTAACAAAATAACGAAATACGTTTCTTTTCCACCTAGGAAACGTTGGTTCCAGCCTTCCAGTTACTGGCGAAATTTCTAAAGTTCCCTAAAAAGGAAATTTGTATTCGTTATAAAAGATATTTTTTATATTATATTTAAGAATATATAAAAAGTAAAATTCAATAAATTTTGTTCCTTATGCTTTTTAAGTTTATTATTATTTTTACAAATATTTTTATGTTTAAAACAATGTGAAATTATATTTTTATAAATAAAATAATTCTGCGTATAATATTAGGTATAATTTTATGCTAATCGACCATTTTACAAATTATCCATACATTTTAAATTGTAACTTTTATTGTATGAGAAATAACATTTTTTTTTATTGAAAGAAAAAAAATTTTATTTTTTCTAAATCTTTCCAATTCAAAGAGAAAGTTTTTTGAAATAGTTATCTAAGTAAACTTCAATTAGTTATACGATTAAATTTAAATTATTAAAGATAATATTGATTGACTGTTAGCTTTAAAATTTTCTTATTTTATTAATAGATACTTTACGGGAGTAATTACCGTAAAAAGTGGCCTCGGTTCAACTAGTAAATCATCTCTTTGATCGAGAGTTCCCCATCTATAAGCAAGCTCAGCACCCCTTCTTTTCCACGTTTCCAAATAGACGGTCGCCCATATCACATTAAATATCGAAAATAACACATACGCTACATCTTCCACCGCCTGATTCCTTCCTATGATGCCGACCTATAAAAAATTTTTGATTAAATATAAATAATGATTTTATATTTATAAAAAATGAAAATATTTCTCTAATTAAATATTTTATGATTATTATCATTTTTATTTTATTAATTTTTTATTCTTTTATTTGATAATACAATTAAGAACAGCCCTGGTAAAAATCTTAAGCAGTTTTTAACTAATGAATAGCCAGAAATGCGATTTTTGGTTTATTTTCGGCTATTCACTAGCTAATAATTGCTTATTTTCGTCACGCTTTTTAAACAGAAGATTATAGCTACTTTTTATTTATTGGAATAAAAAGCATATCCTGATACACCACTCTCTACGACCGAAACGACAACAACATTTTCTATCTTCCAGTCTTTAGGGCCTACGCCAATCTCAGAAAGTTTGAAAACTCGGTCAATTCTTCTAGCGTCCCTCTTTGTTTTGTCTTCTCTCTCGAGTGCTAAGATTTGCAGCCCCCCCACTTCCCTTAAAATCAAGCGATCCATCCGCAATGTAACGCACTCCACTCTCTTGTTCATTGACAGCTCTAAATCACAAGTCAACCCATATATCGGACTTGCGATTCAGTCTTGTTCTGCTTAATCTCAACCTTCGATCTCGCATCTCTCATTGTGCTACTATTTTTACAGCGGAAAAATAGCCCTCGAGTACACCCTCGAACACTCAAGAGCGCGATCGTTTTCACTAATGAAATAAATACACGCGTATCTCCTGAAAGTGACTATAGTTTTATAATCTTTCATAAAGATCGTGAGCAATTGTAAAAACAAAACAGATAAGTTACAAATTAAATCCCCACTTTCGAAGTTAGAGGATTAAAGACCGAATTCCTATATTTATTCCTATAATTAAACAACAAAATATTCTATAATCACAACTTATGATTATTTTAAATATATTTTTAGTAATTTCATAATTTATTATATTACTTGCCCAATATATGACACCTACTGCAGCTGGAACAATGAGGGCGGTGGTATAGTGACCCAACCACGCAAAATACATTGTGATTTTGACACCGAAATATGTGCAAATTTCATCTAAAGGTTGTGGGCTCAAAAATGCTCGAACCCACGATCGCTGCAACTTTTCTAGCGCCGGCAATTCATGAAGTGGGAAGACCTAAATATATATAATTGATTTACGGAATTAAAAAGGTAACAAGAACAAATATTTAGCTTTAAAGTTTCGAAAATAAAAAATTCAAACATTTTTTTATTACCATTAATAAAAGATAAATTTTTATTAGTTTCCTTTTAAAAATATACTATGAAATAAAATATTTTTTTACCTAGCGGGCCGAAAGTACTACTTTCTCGCCCGGCGCCTGATCAAGAACGTTGTATTTTTGGTCTCGCTAGGAAAAAAAATAGTGTACACTCCTCGGAAGATAAAATGGCACACCCATAGCTTGTGTTCGCCACGTGCCGTTCGCCACGTTCGCCACGTTCGCCACGTGCCGTGCCTCGCCTTCGGTTCGGATGTCAATTTACACAAGCTATGAGCTTGCCAATTCTTTCTCTCCCTCGGGGCGTAATATACTAATCTATTTAAGGTTGTATGGTCTATATCGTCTGAAACAAAAGTCAGTCGAAATGTAAATTATTAGTAACAACTACATTTACATGTTTTTATTAACTTTTGCATATTAAATGCATAGAGGAGACTTAACTGAACACTATAAACCATACGAAACCGCGTTTGCTCCAGCCCAGCCGCACCGTTTACTGGGAGCAACCCGTATGCTCGTGTTGCTACACAGCCGTTTACCGTTTACTGGAAGAAATCCGAGTGACCGCGTTTGCTCCACCGGGAGCAATATGTAACCGCGTTTGCTCCACCACCGTGCTACCGTTAGCGGAAGCAATCCATGTAACCGCGTTCGCTCCACATCCGTACCGGAATTGTAAGCCGTAGTTTAAATCTTAATTATTAAGTTCGTATTTACCGTAGCTTTAAGTCCGTATTTACCATAGCTTTAAGTCCGTATTCACCGTAGCTTTAAGTCCGTATTAATCGTAGCTTTAAATCCATAGCTTAAGTCCGTCTTTCATGAATATTATTTCTTTGATTACTTTGTACTTAATTTCATAAGTTATTAAGAATATACTCATTTAAATCTAATTCTCTCTCTCTGATTCATTTGCAAATCTGATTCCACTCTCCCTTCCGATGAAATCCTATCCGGCACGCAAAACCGTATCGTTACAAACAAAAAGCTCTTTTCCGATTATGATGCTCGTGAATCGATAGAAAATACATAAACGAATAAAATCAGCCTAATTGAGTGTAAAATAACTAAAAGTTGAAGCTTTGGCACTTTTGGAAGCGATATTCAAGAAAACCTCAAAATGTATGATTTCAAAATTTCAAACGAAGGAAACTATTTTTATATAATTCCATTTTTATACGGTTTATAGTGTTCAGTTAAGTCTCCTTTATGCATTTAATGAGAAAAAGTTAATAAAAACATTTAAATGTAGTTAATACTAATGATTTACATCTCGACTGACTTTTGATTCAGACTGTATAGAGAATTCAACCTTAATTACGACAATTTTTAATTATTAAATTTTTTTAGACGTGGAAAATAATTTTGATTCACGAAAATTGATCATGAACATAGTGTCGAACGTTTAAATGCATGTCTGCTGCATTAATATAATTAGCTAAGATGTAAGTAATTGTTTATTGTACTAAAATTATTAATATGAATGTGGCATAATAGTAGTTGCAACTTCTATCTATACAGATTTTAATTATATCCCACGTGCATACACTTCGTAACAATGAAATAATGAAAAAAAATAAATAAATAAAATGGTGTATATACTTCATACTTATAAAATAATGAAATAATATATAATATTTCATACCTGTGAAATGATGTTAGCAGAAAGGCATTTTGGAATGATTGCCTGCCCATCAACAAGTTTTAAACCTGGCACACTATTAAGATCATGTGGACCAGCTCGTAAAGTATGCAAAAGGTGCAGAACTAAGGATTGACGTTCCTGCGTTGTAAAAAAAAGAGATTCATCATCACTTCCTTCAAAGCACGTTGCTTCTGAACCGACAAATTCCTTAAGACCTCCACCATATTCCTGACGTAATC
The DNA here is from genome assembly GCA_035047165.1 of Ormyrus rosae. Classification (NCBI taxonomy): domain Eukaryota; kingdom Metazoa; phylum Arthropoda; class Insecta; order Hymenoptera; family Ormyridae; genus Ormyrus; species Ormyrus rosae. Next base: position 14,898 of record JAWWML010021209.1, read on the forward strand.
GCTTCGGCAAATGTATCTCTTCAGCAGCTTTTAATAAACTATAACATATAAATATCATTAAAATACGAATACATATATATATATAAAGTAATCTTTAAACTAATTATTACAGTAGGAAAACCAACAGGTTTTTTAGAATTAAAAACGGAGACCGATAAATTTTTAAACCAGAAATCAAATGATATTCGAATTAGATTACAAATTAGTTCATTGTATCGAGTTTTCGAGATATCCTAATCTAAAAGTACAATATATTCGCTTTTTGTTATTTTTTTATTTTTTCACGGGGTAATTTTCTGACATTTCAACACAGGATTTTTCGGACAGCAAAGAAAATATTTGAAAAATTTATGGCAAATAATAATAATAGGTACTTTAAAATACATTACTTGCACTAAACATTTTAATAAACAGTCGTTCTCTGATTATCCTAAATTTTAATTAATAATTAAGCGGTGAAATAAACAAACTGGCTGCATAAAATATCACAAAATGCAAAAGTTTGTTATATGCACGTATTAAAAAGGATAGCAGTATCCATCAAAGTATTACGTAATGAAATAAATTATCTTATTTGTTTTAAATACTCTGATTGGGAGAAATGAATACAGAGCATCAAGTAATTTATTAAATTAAAATATAGAACAGGGATTTGAATGTCTAAAATGTCTGTAATAATCAAGTAAGGCTGAGATTAATTTTATGTGTTAAAAAAATAAAAAGTCATCCGTACCACAGACTACCAAATTCGTATGTATTTTGATTTGCTAAATCCGAATGTAACATTAATTTTGTTCCATCACATTAGGATTTTGAAATGTCTTGGTCTTTAAGAATTTTAATGTATGCTTATTTTTAAGGTCGAAAAACTATTTTTGAAGATATATTCCCCAAAATTGTATAGTTACCTATACTTGAAATTACATTTTGAATTTACGTCAATTCCAGTATTTTCTTCCGAGAAAATTCACTATTAAGTTAAATCAATATTTAATCTACTTCATATTCAAATATTTGGATTCTTTTGGACTTAAACTTTATATTTTAAACTGGCTAAATGGAGCCACATTATGGAGGCTCTTACCAAGATGAATGTACCGGAGTACCTACGGAAGATAGTGGGAAGCTGTGAGTTCACGTCCCAACGATCTCTCCGGTACCTGAGAGTGATAATAGACGCTAGGCTCAGCTTCAAGCAGCACACGCTGCACGCCGAAGCTAAAGCGTCAAATGTTAGGACCATCCTGTCTCGGCTAATGCCCAACGTTGGAGGTCCGAAACAAAGCAGAAGAGCGCTGCTAACATCCACGATTACATCAGCGCTCACGTGCGGCATTGCCATTTGGGCAGACGCACTCAAGACAAAGGAATATAGACGGAAAGTGGCATCAGTCTGCCGACTAAGCGCCCTACGTGTTGCCAACGCTTACCACACGGTATCCGAGGACGCCATCTGTGTCATTGCAGGGATGCTACCTATAGAAGTATTAGCAGAAGAGAGAAGAGCACTATACCGTCAGAAAGGATCGAGCACGCTGAGTGCAACAGAAATAAGAAGGAATGAGAGAACCAACAGCCTATGTCGGTGGCAACTGCTATGGGACTCGTCTAATAGCGGAAGATGGACACATCGTCTGATCCCGCAGGTTGATACGTGGCTCAACCGCCCACATGGAGAGGTAAATTTCTACCTGACCCAGATGCTCTCAGGGCACGGATGCTTTCGGGCGTATCTTCATAAATTCGAACATGAGGATTCACCTGAGTGCCCAACATGCGAAGCAGTCGGTGAGGATGCCGAGCACGTATTCTTCGAGTGCCCGCGCTACAGTGAGGCGTGCAGAATATGGAAGGCTGAAATTGGACGAAAAATTACACCAGAGAACACTGATAGAATCCATGCTCATATCAGAGACAGCATGGGAGGCAACAAGCACCTACGCAGCTGAAGTTCTCAAAGACCTACACTGCGTGGAACGGAAGAGGAACAAGAAATAAAAAAAAAGAAGACTATTCAAAGGAAATGACGACTTTGACAAGAAGAACAAATGTTCAGACGTGTACATAAAAGATGACCACGCGTAGAAATACTGGAAAAAACACACGCACACACACATACCGACACACACCCATAACAACACACGCACACACACACGCACGCGCGCGCGCGCGCGCCCGGACACATTGGAAAATACGCGTCAAGATACACGGACGAGGCTACGAGCCAACAAGTAGAGTGGCCAGAGAGCCATGATCTAGGAGTATCTACAGGATAATGGCTCCACCCCGAAGTAATGCCTAACGGCGCTTTCCGGGGTGGCTCAGCTATAGCGAAAAGGGTTATGGGTTATAGTGAGTAAGAATCTCACACTACCAGGAAGTGCGGTCCCTTCCTGATGTCTGCTGGCGGCAAGGAGTCGTCAGCCAGCCGACGCGGTCTACTTACGGCCGCGGCGATTGATGAAGATTTCCCATACTCCCTCGTAAAATAAAAAAAAATAAAAAAAAATAAAAAAAAAATAAAATAAAAATATAAATAAAAAAAAATAAAAACACACACACACACACACACACACACACACACACAACTCCGCTACGCCGGTCCCAAGCCCGGGGCCCTGCTGCGTATGAGGCAGGG
>JAWWML010021230.1:0-17521 GCA_035047165.1 Ormyrus rosae
CTGAAAATATCACACTCTGCACAGCACTTATTTTTTAAACTGTAATTACCACTTTTATTGAATAGTTAAAGTTGATTGAAGACGTTTTTGTTGCACTTCAGTACTATGTAGAAAAGATAACTTCTATAGACAATTGAGGCACTTCTTTGCGAACACTTTAAATCAGCATTAGTTGAATAATATCAGGATCATTACAAAATCCAGAACTTCATGATTTCTTGTCCAAGAAGTACAACCTTGTTGTAGTCCATGTACATGATGTTCAAAGCAGTATGTATGTAATATGAAGTAACGCTTCCATATACATAACTGCTGAAAGTGCACATGTGTAACTGCACTTACAAACTACACTTTTATAATAACTTTTTAAACACAACACTATCAAAAAATACCAAAAAGTAAAGCCTTATGTTGGCTTAAGAGTAGGACCTCAAAACAGAAAAATGAAAGTTCCTTTTAGCTTGACAGATTGAAATGATAATGGAACTTTAAAATTTACCTGCTTTGAAATAGTAGCACTGTATCCAGGAGTGTTTTCTTTGAAGAAATTAAATGATTTGCTTCACTTGTACACTTTGCTTCAAAGAATAAACAAACATGGTTAACCTCAACGCACGCTTAAGGCAAAACATTAGAACTAAAAAGCGATCAGCTGACAAATCGCACAGCCTGTGACGACACGACTGAAGCGCGATGAGCGTGCTATATTCAAAGTTTCAAAATTGAAATTCTTTTATTAAAGTATCGAAAATCAATAAAGTATAATAGAAAAATGTTTCACAATGTTAAAATAATAATTAAACTATTTTTACAGTGATTTTTTTAATAAACTTAAATTTTATTACTTTAAGAAAATTACATTTTAAGCCGTAACTTTTAAAATTTTTTAAATTTGTGCATGAAAATTTTTTTCTAAGTTTTAGATAAAGTATAGAATTAAAAACCCAAATAAAAAAAAGATTGATTTTTTGAAATTTTGTCGGTATAGAACCCTCTTAAGCTATTTTTGTCCATAACTATACATCAAATATTTATGTTTTATAAATTTAATTAAGATTATTTCATAGAATTAATACTTCAATTTTAAAACTGTAAATAATGCATTTTTAACGTGTATTTGTTACGTTAAAAATGCAAACTTTATATCTCGTGTGCGAGATAAATAGTAAAGAATCGAGTGAGAATACAGTTAACGATCAACTCGAGAAAGATTCAAAAGAAGATGATTTTGAAGAAGAAAAATTCACAGATGCTAAATTTGTTAATTTAGAATTTGATGGAGAATTCGTTTCGGTTGCAGAAATTCCATATAAATTGGCTTTAGAAGGGTCTGACAAAGCAGAATGGAAGGATGCCGTTTATGCAGAAACGAAGAATTTTGTCAAACGAGATGTTTTTATAATGGTGGCTAGGCCGAAGGATAAAAATGTAGTTGGTACAAGAACAATACTGAACAACAAGTACGATACGAACGGTTGTATTTTGAAGAGAAAGGCTCGATTTAGCTCAAGGGTTTTCACAAAAAACCAGGAATTGACTTTAAGGAGACTTTCGCACCTGCTGCCAGGCTGAGTTTATTACGACTAGTATTAGCGCTTGCTGCAAGGTACAGTATGAAAGTTTATCAGGGAGATGTTGATGCTGCATATTTAATCTCGATGAAGACATTTTTATGGAGCCTCCGAAATTATTAAAAGAAATGCTTAGACGGATTGTAGCTGAAGAAGATCCTCAAGATGAAATCGTAAGTAAAGCAGAAAAGTTGCTGTCTGATTGGGGAGATGGAGACACAGTTTGTTTGTTAAAACGTGCAGTATATGGCTTACGTCAATGCAGGACGAATGTGTAATGAACATGTACATAAAGTGATGAGATGTTTAGGTTTTACACCTATAAGATGAGATCTTTGTGTGTATACTTGTCATGAGGGTGGTGAATTGTGTATAGTATTTCGTTATGTTGATGACTTTTTGATGGCTAGTAAAAATCAAGCATTTATTGATAGATTTAAGAAAGGAATATCCCAGCATTTTGAATTTAAGGACATGGGTTTAGCTGTTTAGGTATTGAAATTAAACAGGATAGAAATGGTATCACAATATCACAAAAAGGATACATCCAAGCTATTCTTGAAAGATTTAATCTTAAAGAAGGTAACGGTGTTACAACACCACTTGAAGCCGGCCATAGTTTGATAAAAGGCAAAGAGAAGAGTCCAGATTCGGATTATAATGAGCCTTACAGAGAATTAATTGGAGCACTTATGTATTTATCTATTGGAACACGGCCAGATATATCACAAGCTGTAACCGTGTTGAGTCAATTTAATAGCTGTTACGAAAGTTGTCATTGGAAAGCTGCGAAACGTGTTCTTCGATATTTGATTGGCACATCGGATTATATACTTTAATATCGCCAAGGAGTAGATAAGATAAGAGGATTCGTCGATGCTGATTGGGGAAATGACAAGATGGACCGCCGGTCTTATACCGGATATATTTTTTGCTTAAGTGGTTGTACAATTTCTTGGGAATCGAGAAAGCAACGTTGTGTTGCCACGTCGTCGTGCGAATCGGAGTATGTCGCGTTGTCCGAAGCGTGTAAAGAATTAATTTATTTACGAAACTTCATGTCTGAACTTGGTTTGAATGGATTGGTAAAAATTGAATTATTTAACGATAATCAAGGAGCGGAATCTTTAGTAAATAATCCAGTAATAAGTAATCGTAGTAAACACATTGATTTGCGATATATAGTACGCGAGAAATTAAAAGAAAAAATGTTTTCATTAAAATATTTGACAACAGATAAAATGCCTGATATGTTGAAATGGGATATGTTGACAAAAGCTTTATCGCGAGAAAAATTAGTTAAATGCATTACTGCAGTTAGTTTGTCGCGCGAAAAATAGTATATATAATTCGTCTTGAGTGGGCGCAAATCTATCTTTAACGTTTCGCTTGCTCTAGAATAAATATGAAAGTATTCTAATAGTTACATGCCGTCTCTGCTTATTTTCCCAAGTCCCATACTTAATAATAATCAATAGTTATCAAGTTTATGGTATTAATTGCGGAAGTGCTGAATAATAACCTAACTTTGAAATTTATAAAATTTAAAAACTTATGTATTAACGATAACGATAAAATAATTATAATTTCTGTATCGTGTATCGTGAAAAATACTTTTTTCGCGTACGAGTTAGCACAGATCGGGGACAAACGGGGACAAGGTCAAAAATGAATATGGTTCTAAACAGTTTTTACTATATGCTCAAATTTTGCCCAATGCTAATGAATGTAAATAAACCTATTAAATTTATCTATTTGCGCAAAAATATACGTTAAAAATGTATTATTTATAGTTTTAAAATTGAACTGTTTATTCTCTGAAATAATCTTAATTAAATTTATAAAACATAAATATTTGATGTATAGTTATGGATAAAAATAGTTTAAACAGTATAAATTTATTATAGATATTGGAAAAAAATATTTGATGTATGAAAAATTATTAAAAAATTAGTAAAATTACAAAAACAAAAATTTTCATAAGTTCTATGGATTTTTACAAACTGTATAACTCCGAACACAATTGCCTATATGGACAATATTTTCGTAACGGGAGAGATACGCGAAAAACATATTGAAAATTTACGTCGCGTTTGTGAACGATTAACGGAACGCGGCTTACGTTTGAATAAAGATAAATGCGATTTTATAAAAGAAAGAATCGAAGTTTTAGGTTTTGTAATTAGTAAAGACGGCTTACATAAAGCAAAATCGAAGGTTAGGGCGATGTACGAAGCCCCTCGCCCAGAAAATACGAAACAGCTTGTCTCGTTCCTTGGTTTAATAAACTTTTACGCACGGTTTATTGAAAACCGATCCGACAAATTGCGTCCATTATTCAATTGTGTAAACAAAACAGAATTTGCCTGGACCCGGGAATGTGAGAAAGCTTTTCGGTGGGTCAAAAACGAAATGATCTCCCCGAAAGTATTGGCTCACTACGAACCGAACGAGCAATTAGTCTTAATATGCGATGCGTCGAATTACGGACTTTCAGCGATTTTATCGCACCGGTACAAAGACGGTTCCCAAAAACCCATCGCTTTTGCATCGAAATGAATTCCGCAAAAGGAATTAAACAGGGCAATAAACGATAAGGAAGCAGCAGCAATTGTTTTTGGTTTCGTTAAGTTTTATGATTTTGTATAAGGAAGGAAAATAATTTTACGAACAGATCATAAATCGCTCGAGATGATTTTCGCTCCGAAACGAGGCATACCACTGACGGCAGCGAGCAAACTACAACGTTGGTTATATTTTTTGTCCGGATTTCAATATGATATTGAGTGGATTAAAACAAAAGAAAACGGAAATTGTGATGCTCTATCACGGTTGCCAATTGAAGACGATACGGATATTTTCAATGATTATTGCATTCAAACCCATTGCATTTCTGAAAATGCAATCGAAATAGACTGCAAGACAGAAGTCCGAGAAACAAAACGGGACGAAAGTTTATCTAACACTGTAAGATTGTATTATAGGCTGGCCTAGTGATGGTAAAAATCTTAAGATAAAATGTATATCGCGGAGGCAGCATTTATATACGTACATGTTGCAGGATTTAAACGACGAAGAAATTGACGGATTTTTCTACACGGAGGAATTTACACTCATCGGCAAATGCATATGAAGAAAGAGCGCTTCAAAATCGAACGCGTAATTTGTAAGAGAGGTCGAGGCTCGAAGCAGGAGGCGCTGGTCAAGTGGGTGGGATACTCAGATAAATTTAATTCCTGGATCAAGGCATCAGAACTCGAATCAATTAATTTTTATCTAGTTTGACCGAACAATAGCAGTATGATTTACTTTCCCGATAATACAACGAGTTGTTTCAATACACACTTATCGCGCAGTATAAATTTAAACAGTAATTGAATGGTATGCATCGCTGAAATTCATATTCCCTGCACAATTGTACAAATTCGCAATGCAGAAACGATGATTAAATTCAGGGAGAAAGAAGCTGATGCGAAAAAGCAAGAACCCTTTCCAAGCGGTGTTTACGAAAATTTGTCCGATTTAGTTTACGAAATAAAACGAGTATAATGGAAGATCACTTCTCAATCAATCAATCAAAGTATGAAAAAGGTTATTTTTATTTGCAAAAAAACTTCTAACGTTTCTAAAAATTTTCTAACGTTGAACGAAAAAATAAGACATAAGGGGAGACGGGTCAGGGAAGCGGGGCATTTTGTAGCCGTCGGCTTTCTCCTAGTCTTCTCAGGTAACAAACTTGCTTCGCTTGCTCGAGCGATCCCGGACCAGCTGTTTGTTTAAACCGACCTGTGTAAGCCCTACACAGTAGGAGATACTCAAGCCGATCTTTTGCGCATCGTACCTCTCGGCGCATCGAAATATAAATTTTGTGCAAATATCATACGGCACTTTGCACCTATACGTTATATTCCACTGCTACAACAGATCAAGGGAGGCGGAGATAGAAATGTTTTTGCAGGGGCAATTTATCAGCACGGAAGAGGCGTCGTACAGTGGTGCAAAATCGCCGATTAGGCGGTCAAAATACAATTTTTTTAATTTCCTTTTTTCTAACATATGTAACGAGGTAATTATTCGGGGATATTTCCTCGAACGCAACCCGACGTTACTAACGCACAGCGGTGTAATGCCGTGCTTTTTAGTTGTGTTGCTAATTCCTTACGTTCATCTTCGGCGCAGCTGGCTCAGATGTTGAGGATGAGTTCCTCACACTCATCCGCGCGCGGGGGCGGCCGGGTAAGGGAAAACTTTAAGGGTAGGGTACAGTCAAAAATCATCAAAAAACTCAATTTTTTTTTATTTTAGAAATGTATTCTAGAAGTATCAAAGAATATGTTAGAACGTTCATTAGAGTCAAAATAAAAAATTTTCAATACTTAATTTTTAAATAATAAAACAAAAAAAACGAATTTTTAATGAAATTTTATAAAATTGAATAATGCTTTATTTTTTAAATTTTCTAATTCATAATACGAAATGTGACGTCTATGACGCGTCAGGACGAGAATGCACCTTAATGTTATGGTACATGTATTGTAATGTAACACATACTATATGCGCTTCGGCTGCTACTATTAATTCATTTGTTGGCTGACACTTTATGTATTTATTTGTTCAAAATGAAGTTAATAAATAGAAATCATGATTCATCAGAACAGAATAATCTACAGAAACTTACAACTAAAAACTTATATTATGCTGTAAAGAAGAGAAAAATAGATAATCTTGAAACTAATTTTAGTAATCCAGAAGAACCTGTTGATTTAACTAAGAATAGGCAAATTTTGTTTGTTAATTCTTCAGCAAGGAAGGACCTGCTTAAAAACATTGAGTTCAGTGAATGACTGAGTGAGTCGCTTGAAAATTTATCAAGTGACAATTATATATCATGACTGAAATTTTATATTTCAGTGTATCTTTTAATAATAGTACATGGCATCAACGAGCACACAAATTTTATTCATTATGTTGTACTCAAAGATAGAAAAAAATCAAGAATGTGAAGAATGGATACATTTTTTTAATCTTCAAGTGCCATGGAAGTAGTCGAAGCAGAAATTAGCTAGAAACGAAACTCTTAGTCTTGATAAGTACACCAAATTAAAAAAAATATCAGCAGTCATTAGAAACTTCATTAAAAAAACAGGAAGAAGTGTTGTATGATGCTGAGAAATTTTGAACCGCTAAAATAGAGCATTTTTTCACTTTTTTAATGTTTCGCTGATTCAAAAAAGTTTTTTATACGACTCTAACCTCAAAATCACGACTTTAACATGATTTTTCGGCGCTCGTGGTATAAGATAATGTTCGATACTAGTGTTTAAGTTGATTATTTACCTCGTGAGACTTTTCTCCCTCGCTTCGCTCGGGAAAAAAATGTCTCACGAGGTAAATGATCAACTTCCACATCAGTGTCGAAAAGTACTATAATTTTCATTTTTGAGTATACGAACAAAAGCCTGTGTAAAGTTGCAGGTCTTGGCACTACGTATTAGAAAAGTATAGTTTTTAGTGATATCTGAAACTTTGCCCCGTAAGAGACATTTCGAATAAGCATCTTTTTTTATTACTTTTTAAGGTAAAACTCTTTCAAATTTGATGGAATAGGCTGAAAATTTTTTTCTTTCTCTACTTTTATGTAACTAAAATATAGTTACATTTCTGTAAATATATATTATTAAATACAGAATCTTTTTTTGTGACTGTACCCTACCCTTAAGGAGAAACGCGGAAAGAAATGTAGAGTCGAACGGGGTCTCTAAATGACTACGCGTGAGTTAAGTAGCAAAGTAAAAGAAGCTTTATTAAAAGAAAAGAAACAAAAAAGACTAATATTCGCCGGCCGAAAGAGCGGCACGGACCGGCGAGTAAAAGCAATGGCGTGAAACAAACAAAAAGAAAATAAAAATAAACAATTTTTATTGAAGCTCTTAAACGCGCCCCGTAGTTGACCCTATGATTGTGCGCCCGCAAATCTATCTCGCCGCGTAAGAATTGATCAGCCGCGGCAGACGTCAGCTCTGCCGAGCCGCGCGTGAGGAGAGTTGCTCGTTCTTGAAGAGAGCCGAGCGAAACCGAGTACGGCCGAGTCTCGGCGAGCTTCGAATGAAAACCGTTTGCTCGCCGAGAGTAACTACGCTGAGTCACGCTCACGTTCCGTCTCTCTCCCTCTTCCGTGCAACCGGTGCTGCACGGTAATTCCGCTCTTTCTATTCCGTCGTTTAGTTATTTCCGTCTGACAAATTGTGAACCGCATCTACTAAAAACAAAATTAATAATAAAAGAATTCTTATCGGCAAGGCTCCCTGTTCCAACTAATTTCATTCGACTTGTACTAAAAAAATACAACTTTATACAAAATCTGGATGCTGGGAAACCGCGTCAAGGGATTGCGACGGCCGATTTTTCCTCGCAAAACCATTTTCTGTATTTCAACAATCATTAATAAAAATTATTGTTATTAATTATTAATTTTTTTCTTCCTTAACAAGACGGTTAATAAATCTTACAAAAATGGAAGACCTTTCCGTTTTTTTAAAAGTAACTAGTATATCTCTATGAACAGCAGAAAAATGAAATGGTTATAATTGATTTCACAAGCACCCAAAAAAGTGGTTATAGAATGCTGACTAACATATTCTTATCTATTTTAACGTGCTGAACACGAGACTCCTAACTGTTTGTTTCGACCACCCCCTGATTTTTCGTAAATTACGGAAACAGTAAAAAATTGCGGGAAACTATAGATTCATTAATACCTCCAGTAGTATTCCTGAATTCTTGAACCTTCACGCTTAAATTCTCAACCCATAAAAACTCAATCCTTAAAAAACCTTCAAATCTGAAACCCTTTTTGAATCTTTAAACCCTCAATCCTTAAACTCTCAAAACCTTAGACCTTCAACCCTCACTCATTAAGCCCTCAACATTTAAATCTTTAATCTTCAAATCCTCAACCTTAAATTGTCAACCCGATCTGCATAACAGAAATCTAAATATAAGAGACTTAGAAACACGATTAAAGTTATGCATGAATACAGTTTTCCGAAATTTTCCGCTTTTCCCGCAATTTACGCAAAATCAAGGGGTGATGGAATCAAATTATGATAAAATTTCTATTGTAAAATTTATTAAGTTTTCCTTTTCGTGGTTCCTTGGCACGTCTACTTGCATCCCCACTTCCAAATTTTGTGGTTTTGTCTTTTTATCACACTGTTGTTTTGTATGTAATTTAGAGTTTATTAAATTTTCACGCGCTACTTCTTGAATTATTTTCTGCGATCTCATCAGATCCTTGAGGTATGCGTGATAAGTTGGCTCTGAAAATTCGTTATTTAGACATTCTGGTTTTTCAGCTTGTTTTCCGAAAACAATTTCGTACGGTGTAAAGCCTGTTGCCAAGTATACTGAGATGTTGCATTCGCGTATAGCAAAAGGTATTAGTTTATCCCAGTCTTGCATTAAATATGCTCTGGTTCTAAGAAAATCTCTAAGCATAGCATGACTTCGTTCTAAGGATCCGTTTGACTGCAGATGATAAGCAGTTGTTGTAATTAATTTAAATCCGTAGATCTCAGAGAATTGTTTCATCAATTCATTATTGAAGCTGGTCCCTCTGTCAGATAGTATTATTTTAGGGACTCCGAAAAGTGTCATTAAATTACGTGCTATTGCGTCTGCTACAGTTACGGCTCGTATGTTAGGCAGGGGTACCGCTAAACAGAATTCAGACAGTAAACATTGCATTGTTAGTATGTCCACATTTCCTGATGTAGTCTAGCATAATAGTCGGACGGTGTCGATTGCCACTTTATGAAACACTTCGGCCGGTGTGTCTGTGATAATAATCGGCTCTTTCGGTTTGTTTCTGCCGAGCTTGCATTTCTGGCATATTGGGCATTCTTTTATAAAGTCTTCGACTTCTTTCTTGATTCCGTCCCAGTAATATCGCTCGCGGATTCGCCAATAAGTTTTACCTACGCCTCTATGACCGCCAAAAAGACTTGCGTCTTTTATCTTTGTTATCTTTGAGGATTGTTCCTCTTATATTAATTTTTGGGATTTCGCAAGTGCCTAAGCATATAGTAATTATTAATTTTTGATCGTTTAATAAATTTTTCATGATTTTAATAGATGCGAATTTCGGCAATTTATCCGTAATTTCTCCTTTAGCTGCTCTTCGAAAAGAAGGGATCTGTTTTTCGATTAAAATATTTTGAAGTGCCTCAAAGGCGGCGTATACGGCATTTGGCGTGATCGGTGTTTGTTTATTTTCGCAGACTACTAGACTGAATATAAATATTTTTCGGTTTTCTGTGATTAGTACTTCTCCGACGGAAGATTTTTGTTTTTGTAAATTTTTGATGTTTGTTGCGCCTAGATCCGATAAAAGCTGATTATTTCAGGAATTATACTTTAAATCGGCTGAGACAAAGTGCACTAAATTGTCTTTTAAGTAAGTTAAAGATTCGCGAGTTGTTAATATTTTTAATTCATTTGTGTTCTCATTATAAGGCTCAGATTGCATATATATGCGCGTTCCGATGGAAGGCGTCTGAGTCGCGCGAGGCTCAGCTGTTTCGGTTTGTATTGTGGAATTGTTATTTTCGCTGATTTTCGGGACAGTTTCGACAGTTGGTGTTACATTTTTAATTGCATCATTTATTTCCTCCGGTATTTTCTCTTTAATCGGGCTTCTTGGAGAAGTTCTTTCTAGCTCTGCTTCGTTTTCTGATGAAGACTCTTCTTCGTTATCTTCTTGGTAAATTGTAGATAAATTACACGCTTCTGTTAAAGAACCAGATGTGTCAAGATTGATTCTTGTAGAGGCGGTTTTTAACGGGGATCTTTGTCTAGGACCTGAAGGAGCATCTATTAGTTCTTGAATGCATTCTTCTCGCCAAGATTTAAGTTCTTCTTTGGTGATTTCCGTATTTTTAGGAGAGGCTGGTAATGATTGGGATGTTGTTTCGTCTAAGAAAAGTTTAGTTTCTTGTCCTCCTTCCCAGCCAAATTCGACTTCTTGTGATGGCTTTTTGACAGTGCACTCATGGAACCAGCTTAGCGACGGGTTCCCACTTGTAATATCTGGATTTAGCGTAGTTTGAACCTGAATCATGGATTCGTTAGGCGAGAGGGTTTCCGGTACCATAGACCTTCTCATAGTAGAGTGAAATTTCTGCGGAGCAGCTTCTTCTTCGAATGAAGAGGATGTATCTTTAGTTTCCTCGTTAATTGTAGTTTTATTGAGGTTTGTGCGCGACGGCCCTGGGAGATCTATTCCCTGGAGCACCTTTCTTAACTCTTCCTCTTCTTCAAACAGACTTTCTTCGCTTTCAGTCTGGGATTTTTCCTGTCCTTGTATCTTCTTTATCCTCAGTTGTTATGAGGCTTGGAAAAATAGATTTATCTTGAAAAGGGATTGGACCCTCGTTTTCACTCTCTGCTTCCGTGTTTTCTGTTTCTGTTATTTGGCTTTCGCTGTCCTGGGTTGTGGTAAGGTCTGGCCCAACAAAAGTTACTCTTTTGGGTGTCGGTTGCAATTGCCTTCTTAGTTTTAACCTTTGTGCGATAGTTTCAACCTTTGTGCTCCTTTTGGACGTCCTCTTGCAGGTTTAGCTTTTGCAGTTGGTTTTGCGTCTATTTCGCTATGAATTTTACTCCTGTTTAACCTGGCTAGTGATGTTTTTGTTGGACGGGGAGAGAATAGAGACAAAGCTAATGCGGTTTTAAATTTTCTAGTCTCATTTTGCGTTTCTATATCGCATTTTTCCGTATCTTTATAATTGAACTTGTCTCTATCTACGGGGTTTCTAGATAACGCATCTGCATTTGTATTTAATCGACCTGGCTTATACTTGAAAGTATAACGGTATCCTCTTAATGTTGCTCTCCATTGATTTAATCTGCTTAGTGGATCTTTGATGGATTCGATCCAGGTTAAAGGTTCACGATCTCAATAAACAGTGAATTCCCTGCCATAAAGATAATGTCTAAAATGTTACTCGCCTTCGAGTATGGCTAGACATTCTTTTTCAGTAGTTGTATAATTTCTTTCGTTCGATTTTAACGACCTTGACATATAAGCGATCGGCAAGTCGCTTCCCGGCTGGCCCTGACTCAGCACGGCGCCGATGGCAATGTCCGATGCGTCGGTAGTGAGTATGAATGGCTTTTGCAAATCTGCACAAATTAATATCGGAGCCTCGCACAGAGTTTGTTTTAACGTATCAAAACTTTTCTGCTGTTCTTCGGTCTATTCAAGCTTCCGTCCTTGTTTCAATAAATCGTGTAAAGGTTTTGCCGTAAACGAGAAATTTTTAAGAAACCTACAATAATAACCGACTAATCCTAAAAATTGTATAACATGAGTTTGTTTTTCCGGAACGGGGAATTCTCGTACTGCCCGAGTTTTAACAGGATCGGGTTTTACTCCGAATTTATCAATACGGTGTCCTAAGTACGCGACTTCGGGTGTTAAAATCTCGCATTTATCTATTTGTAATTTCATTCCTGCTTCCTCAAGTCAAGAGAGTAAATTAAAAATTTTCCTTTGATGTTCTTCCAAAGTTTTTGCGTAAATAATGATGTCATCTAAGTAAACGAATAGTTCAGTGCCTTGTAATCCGACGGTAACTCTATCCATGAGTCGCTGTCGGAGGCGCGTTGCATAATCCCAACGGCATGCATACGTATTCGTAGTGGCCGTATGGAGTGCTAAATGCTGTCTTTGCACTGTCTTTCGGATCCATCAATATTTGATGAAAACCGCTTACTAAATCAAAAATCGAAAAATATTGTGCGCCTCCTACTTGCTCTAATATTTCTTGAATATTGGGAAGTGGATAGGCGCCTGGTACCGTTTTTGCGTTTAATTTTCGATAGTCGATAACTAAACGAAAGCGCTTCTTTCCGTCCGCAAGCTTCTTCTTGGGTACTATCCATAAAGGACTCTTCCAAGGACTTTTTGATGATGTATTGCATCTTCATCCAGCATTTTTGTAATTTGTTTTCTCACTTCCTCCTGTAACGTTGGAGGATATCGATATTGTTTAGTGAATACTGGAGTATCGTCTGTTGTAGGTATTTTATGGTGCACTAAATGCGTGCGCGGAGGCTCGGCACCTTCTAACATAAATACGAACGGAAATCTTTCTACAATTTCCCGAATTTTCTCTATATCATTATCGGTATGATAGTCTCTTTTTAATTTTGTTCATAATAAAAGATAATCTGTCTTCGTTTTCAGGAGGCGCAGGTGTATCTGAGTCTAAATCATAAAAATCTTCCGCATCATTTAACTCGAAAGGCTGAATTTCTTGAGGTGGAATTTCTATCATAGTTTCTTCTTCATTTGTGTTAATAGCTAGTACATAACATTTTCCTTGCTTATTAGTTACCGCAGCTTCTCCAATAAAAACTCCGGGCTCTGTTGTGATTTTTGGTAAATAAGCTTCGCCAGTGACAGAGTTAGGCAACAGAGGAATTTGAATCAGCGTTTTGCACCTCGGAGGCAAGTTACAAACTACTTTGCCGTCGGCTTTTTGCTGATCCGGAAAAACTTCGACTTCCTCATCGTCTTGATGCACAGGAGGTTGCAGCAATGACTGTGTATTTAATTTTTCCGAATTTTCTAACGAGACTTCTTCGATTTGCTCTTCGTCCTCAGACTCGAATTCTACTTCCGAGAATAAATTTAATTCTTTGTCTTCCGGTAATGCATATCTACCTACAAATGGTATAGGTTTCGTAGGATGGCTCGTCAAGATCGCAATCCAAAGCTTAAAATCTAATTTAACTCCTTCTTTTATTAGGAAAGGCATTCCTAATATTCCATCCTCTTCGATAGCTGCAGCTTGTAAAACGTGCATTTTATGTTTTACTCCAAAGAATTCTACATATGTTTTGTAATTTGTTTTCTCACTTCCTCCTTTAACGTTGGAGGATATCAATATTGTTTAGTGAATACTGAGGTGTCGTCTGTTGTAGGTATTTTATGTTGCATTAAGGGGGCAATCCCTGTAGAAGGGTAAAAAAATCGATTTTTTTTTGCATAAAAAATTAGGTTGTACTTTCAAAAATATCGTCCAAAAGTTTTAAAGCGGAATTCGGAGATCTATGGAAGTTACAACTCGTGAACGCGGCTCATCTCGGAGTGGATCGCAAGCGCCCGTCAAAACCACCGAGCGCTGGGAGCGAATCATTGTTCCTTTCAAAATCGCGTTTGTATACATTGTCTGTTATTATAGTTTTATTATGATTAGATACTTCGTAGCGTATTTTGAGTTAAGAATCGTTACAAAACCGGTAAATAAAAGTATATTTAACTGGAAGACACGAAAAAAGAAAGTTTAGTTGAAAAGTTATTTTTTTGCTCCGCGATTTTTAATAAGTAAAAATGTCGTCTTATCCTAAAGGGGAGAAAAGCACATCTTCTCGACACGCCCTAATAAAAAACGTTTTTCGGGAAATCAATTTACGGCTAAGAATAAGGAAAATCCAGAAGCAGGAACAAGCGTCAGTGCAAGAAAACTCCTTACTGCCGGTAATAAGGATTTTAATAGCAATGATTCACTTCACGCATATCGAATTATTGAATTCGGTACAGGTTTTTTAACGCTATCACAATTAAAAATCTCAAGAAGATTTACTTCAAAGATGTAATTTTATGGTCCACTGTATCAAATGCCTTGGCGAGATCAAGAAAAGTAGCTACTACAGGTTCACTTTTATCAAGTTGACTATATATTAAGTTTGTTAAATAGTTAAGTGCATCTTTTGTACTTTTATTTTGTCTGAATCCAAATTGTTTATCTGATATAATTTTATTCTTCTCTATAAAACTTACAAGGAGAGTATACGACACTTGGGTAATAGATTTTCCTGTAACTTTGGGATACGTTTTCTAATGTTAAAATATGAAGGAAGCCGCGTCCGTTCGGCCTAACGCTCGATTTTTCAAAAGTTATGTGCTTTTTTATCATAAATTTAAGAAAAATCGATTTTTGTTAAGTCACGTATAACTTTTCAACTATTAATGGTACAGTATTTTAACTCCCGGCATTCGAAAGGTGAGATAAAATCCTATTGTTTAAAACAAATTACATCAAAAAATCTTTATTTGTTCAAAAATTATAGTGAAACAAAGAATAACCATTAAAATAACATAAAAAATCTACTTATATAATTTTAGCCTAATTTTATTGCAAATTTTTATTTAGCTAAAATATTTTGTTTATAGCTCCTATTGAAAAATTAAAATCTACATTTGATCAATTAAGAGCAGATTATCAAATTTTAAAAGATAATGTTATTAAGCTAAAAGAAAAAATAGAAGCAATTCAGTCAGTAAGAGTGAAGGATATTGATTTTAAAAAAATAACAAAATAAGTAGCATGGAGAAAAGTACTTTTTTCTGACGATTAAATTAGATTTCAAATTCACCTTGATCAGCCCCCTTTAAAGAAATTCAGGTGGTCTAAAAATCGATGAGCGAGTTGTTACTAAGGGGAGTCACATAACTCCTCCCTGCTGAAGTTCAACGACGTCCTCGCCTTTGATTATTTTGGTAGGTTGCTGGTTTTGACAGTAGTTGCTTTTGCCTCTATATACCGAATAAACTATCCCACTTATAATGATTATTCCACTTAGTGACAAAATTACTATAATCGTTATAAACGTATGAAATTCAATACTAAAAATATGTTGTTTTTAATTTAATTGAGGATTCTTGATAATTAAAGGTAGATTTAAGTCTGATTACTTCAATTCTTCAATATTTTTAATAATGGTGTGTCCTTGTAATCTTACGTTTTCCTTAATCAAATAAGTTCCTCGAAGAATAGTTTTATTATTATTATTATATTCAATAGTTACAGGGAAATTGCTTGATATAAGTGTTAGATTGTCGATGTAGCACACGTAAATAAATCGCAAGACTTTTTTTTAAAGAACTTTATTACTCTTCGATCAGCAAATATAAAAGAACGCGAAACTGCAAATTTACCTCGCTTTTATAGCGAGAGAAAGCGAATGTTCATTTCTTTTTAAAACAGTTTAGAAGTTATCAACGCGATTAATAAACAACAGTTTCTAAGCAAATAACTTCTAGCGTTTCTACGGTCTCCGCCCATGATTGAGTCTATACGCTCCCTCATCCCGTGCTTTTATCAACAAGTGATAGAACATCTGCACCCCTGACAATTCTTAAATAATTGTCGTGGTGCGACCAACAGTGATGCCTACTTGCGAGATGCTAATGATCTTACCGCAGTGGCATCAGCTGCGAAACGCTATTATTATTAAAAATAACTCGCTCTCTCTCTCTCTCTCTCTCTCTCTTAATATTTATTTAACAATAACATTGTAACATTCAATCGGGAACAGTCGAATAGTGGGTAAGCTAATGCTAGAGGCGAATCTACTGATAGTTCTGGTTTCTTCTCTCATAATTTGATTACACAAATAGATTCGTTCATTTATTTGTTGACATTTGTCAGCAAACAATTTGATTGTTCTACCAATTAGCCGAGGAGTTGTTAAAATTTCTGTTTGATTATTGTGGTTAATGGTAGCAAGTCTTTGAAATAAGGAAAATTCAATGGGATTTAGGATTGGAATTTTGATAGTATAAATAATAAAATCATGGGTAAATGCGATTGCTCCTTTAGCAAAACGAAAATCTAATAAATTTGTGTAATGCAATATTAGTTCTTTTTGAGAATAAATTTTTGACAAGTGTACATGCATATCCGATATTTGTTCGCGAGTTAATATTTCTAAATCAAACTTTTCGTCTAAAAAAATGAAAGACCTTTTTATTTTACTAAGTATATCTAAAAATGCTGTTCCTGAACTATAAGAGTTATAACAGCTTCAAAAAAGTTGAGTTGTGCGTTTTGTTTATTAAGAGTTTCGCAAATATTTCGTAAATTTTTATTAATTACGTCGGTATGATTGTTTACAATCCTATTTATTTTATTTATAGCAGTTATTGATTTATCAAGAATTACTATGTCTTCTTGTCTTTCATGTTGAAGTACACTCAAGTAATTATTTATTTTATCTAAATCGTTAGCATCTGGATTTCCAAAAACATATTTAATTACGGAGTGGTGTTATTTCTTCTAAGCCTTTTTAATTTTTTTTCGAAAATATAGATAATAGGGTAAAGAAGATTGAATAAATCAATTACTATTTATTTTTGATTACACATGAATTTCGAAATTCGATTTTCTATTAAATTTAAATTTTCCTATTTAATGCCTTACTATAAAGTATATAAGTTTTTTGAGCAAAAAAAATATGTAACCATATTAAAAGTTTATTTTTCACATGTTCAGCTCGATTTCATTCATTTACCGCTAAATGTTACTTAGTAGAACATTTCATAGCCTTTGGAAATCGCAAAATTATTATAATCTCAATACATTTCATTTAGAATTCATCACAGTTTTGATTAACTACTAACTTTTTTTCGTGGAGATGTCGATGAAATACTGGCGATGAAATCAGCGCGTTAGTAATAATAATCTCATTTAACATTTGAAAAATGTAAAAAATTTATTACTATTTACAGTATTCTTAATAATAATTTGTATTCTTAAATATTATTATTTACACTAGCTGTAATAAAAGAAATGTTTTATAAGTAAAATTTAAATTGTAATTTTTATTTTAAATATTATAAATATTTTCAAATATAATGAATATGAATTTATGTTCATCTTATTGACAAATTTTTGAGTCTTGCTATGAAAAATAATTAAAATTTTCATTAGCTTGATATTATTATTGTAAGCGAATAATTTAGTATCTATTTTTGTTGAAGAATGTTGTTTATACCTTATGGGTAGGGTATGTCACAAAAAAAAATTTGTATTTAATAATATATATTTACAGAAATGTAACTATGTTTTAGTTACATAAAAGTAGAGAAAGAAAAAAATTTT
>JAWWML010021241.1:0-17514 GCA_035047165.1 Ormyrus rosae
CTTTGTTCGATTCAAATATCTCAATCCTATCATTAAAAAAAATTAAAATTAAATTTTTCAAAAATCGAAAATTTGCGGTAAAACAAAAACATTTTTTGGCGTCATCATAAAAAAAGCAAAAAAAATGAGTCGTGAACGTTCAGTAGAAGCTGAAATCCAGGCGTATACATACAGACACACAAACACAAACACACACACACTCATCCATACAGACATTTTTCAAAAACCATTTATTCTTGTTCCTGACACTTTAAAATACAATTATAAGAGGTTTTTCGAACAACTCTAAAAATTACTTTCATAAAGCTTCCTCTAAGAGGAAGTAACTTGACTCGCATTTTTCTCTACAAAATTTAAATGTCAACTTGCTTTCAAGAAATTAAAATTTAAATGCTTGCAACGATGCTAAAATAAACAATTATTTTTTAATAAAAGAACATACAATATCAAAAAGCATTCCTCGTTTTAGTTGAAAATTTAATTTTTAATTAATCTTCATAATTTAACAAAATAAAGCCTGCAATATAGCGCCAAAAATTTACGTCGCTTGAAAAATTGAAAGCTCCAAACAAAAAGAATTAACTTCGTGTCACGAAATTTTGTACGTAACAAATTTATTAAAGAACGCATTAAAAATAGAAATTAATTTATTTCTGCTTTGAAAGTCTGATTTATGCGCGTTTCATTTGCAGTCGACAAATAATTTTTAATAACTTGCAAAGTCCCGTAGGATTTACGTATACTCGAAGGCAGAGAAAATATTATAAAACGAAATAATATTCACAGGCGGCGTATCAACTTCGAGATACAAAGTCTAGCGCCACGCATAGATGCTCTCAAAAGATACGGAGCGAGGAAGAAGTTACAAAGTTTTCTATTAGGAAATGTCAAGATGTGATTTATGACTTTTCTTGATGAATGCGAAAATTGAAGTGGCACCGGCAAAAATGAAACGCATGTATGCACACCTCTTTATGTTACTTTGCTTTTACAACGTATTCCGCATTCATGCTATCGTACCACCTTTTTGTAAATAAATGAGTACTTCACGATGCACGAAGCACGAAACGTTCTAACATTTTACTCACGTAAAGTTACATTTTAAAAAAGTTTTCAAAAATATCGTTGCTTTCACATTTTGAAAAGGCATTTGGCATACCCGCAAAGTTATTCAATGTACTCGTTTGAAAAAACAAATTCTTAGTCGTTATAACGACCCCCGTCGACACGAAAAACCAATTTACCCGAAAAACCTCAAAAAAAAAATTATAATTCAGCCGAAAAAACCGAACGACAGTCCCGCAAAGCCCTCCTTGAAAAGAAACTGCACGCCTCGAAGCAGCCCCCCTCCGCAACCCGATCTAGCTTCGGCCCGCGAAACGGCCCGATATACCCCGTCCACCCCGTCCCGTGTCGATCTTCGGGCACCGGCCGCAATCTCCATCAGCTGCTTGCGGGCCATCGGCAGCTGGCGAAAGAAAAGCCGGCCTCCTCCTCCTCCTCCCCTCTCTCCGTCCAGCGGCACGCGCGCCGCCGCCGCCGCCGCTCTAAACGCGGGACAGGTGTAGGCGCAGCCGACAGCCGGCGATCGGTCTGATGCTGCAGATGCTGCGCCTCTATATACTGCAGGTATATACGTATAGCCCCGGGGCAGACGCGCGCACGCGTCCGCAATTATCGCCCGGGTAAACATAAGCCGATATACGCGCGCGCGCGGCTCCAGATGGACGACGACGGAGTCGTGCGGCCTCGCGGAGCGTGCCGGGCTCGCTTTCTGAGGCTCGACGGCTGAGATCGATCTAATTAGAGGCGGGGACACGGTGGCGAAATCGCGGATGGATGGATGGCTGCCCGCATTTTTCGTCCTTCTCGACGAGTTCGAAAGACGAGCTTTTCTAATATCCGCCGCGCGGTGCTCGGAGGACTGATGAGATGGAGAGTTAATGTTGCCGAAAGCTACTTCTCGGAAAATTCTGAAAAGCTTTCAGTTAGGTGGAAAATAGGGAAGGAGGTTTTGTCATTTAAAATTTGAAAAATATTTCTACAAGTTTGATTTGCGCTGTTAATTATGCAGTGGTATTTCTGCGAATTTACTGTTCGCAAATCAAATAAGGAAATATAATATGAATTTCAAACTTTTGTGCAAAACCAGCAAACTACTTCTCGTGAATTCTACAAACAATCATGAATATTATATCTTAGAACAACATTAATTACTCATTAATTATGGACGTGTATAATTAGGTCAATAATTTTATATGAATGCCAAATAAGCATTTAATTAACATCAGATTTTAAATATGTGAATTTTCAATCAAATAAAATGTAATATCTATATATATATATATATATATTACGCTTTATTCCACGATCACAAAGTAATATTCTGCGAAAAAAAGAGTGGCCCTTAAAAAATCATTACCTTGAAACGTTTTATCGAATAAAGTTCTTTACTGTAGAGGGCCACGTTCACAAACGCAAGGATAACAAAAATTTCCTTTCAATAGATTCTTGTTTTTTATTTCTAGGCCCTTTTCACTGTAAAATATTATTTGTCATAGTATTGTTTCACTTTATATTTCGATTCAAAGGATAGTTCTCTTTACCTCGCAGATAAAAGGTTGCGGTCGGTTTTGAAATTTATTGGCTCGCCAAATAAATGTACTCGAAGCTTTGACGGATAAGAAAGACAATTGCATTTAAAGTTTAAATCCTCGTTATTTTAGCCCAGCTATTAAAGATTTAATGAAGCATTTTAAATAAAAAGCAGCTCCTTTATTCTTTAATTTGAAATGTTATTTAAAGTGACTTTCAGTATTTTTTTTATTTCGCATTCGTGGAAGTGATATTAATTATTACACTATATTGACAAATACAAAAATTAATTAAAATCCTTTACTTTGCAATCCCATTTTATTAATTACAGTATTTCAATCACAAAATATAATCTAAAAAAAAAAAAAAAATACAACAAGTCATAACACCCAAAAAAACCTGATAAAAAGCTTTAATTAATTTCTATCAAATAAAAAAATTTCATTTTGCAGAAATCCGCCGCCAAAACCTCCGAAACGAAATTGTAAAGTACAACTAACGACGCGTTAATTGCCTCGCGGCGCGCGCAAGGCAGTCCCATTCTAGTCGATGAAAAAAGAAAAAAAAAAAAAAAAAAGTAAGGCATCGGCGAAAAATCCCGCAGTTTCAAAAGTGCGATACGATCCCCCCGGATCTCGATATAAAATACCGTAAACCACTCTCGAGCAAGGATCTCCCTCGCACACGTTCGCGCACGTCAAGTGAATTTGCGGTTGAAGAGAGAGAGAGAGAGGGAGAGGGCTCTCTTTTTTTTTTATGCTCCGGAACAACGAAAATAATGGCTGGCCGCGCGGTGCGCAAGGAACCGTGCACCAAATTTCCGCCGGTGCACGCCTTGATAACGAGGTTTTTTTTCATCTCCTTGTCGAGGGATACCGCGATGGATTTGGTTGGACGAACCGTTTGTTTCTGCTGGTCTTTCGTTTTAAACGAAGCCGTGATTTTATTGGGCTACCTGAGCAAAACATCGGAATTTGGAAATCAAATTATTAGGATATTTTTCAGTTATTAAAAGGTCTCATTTCAATTGTTATTTCCTGGTTTAAACATAGATATTCATTAAGCTTCAATTCATAGATATTCATTCGGTATTTCCTTGTTTAAACATAGATATTCATTAAAAATTAAATTTTTTAATATTGATTTTAGCTAATAATACTTATATCTAAAATATAGGGCAGCCGAGCAGTTTAAGCTTTGGAATTATATATCTTGGCAGCGGCGATTCACGGATTTCGATTCAATAACAGATTTCCATTTAAAATTGAATTTTATTCCAATGTTTCAGTTCTCTTACAGATATAACGTTAAAGCAAAGAAGAATGAGTCGAAGCAAAAAATAACATATTTTAAGTGGAGTAACAAAAAAGAATTCTAAAACCCAAAAGAATACTTTTTCACGCTTTAATTCAACGCGTTATACTTTTTTTAAAATATTTATTAAAGAATAAAACTTAAAATCATCTTAACTCGACTTTTCCTGGAAAGCAGAATTTGAGCAAACGGAGCTGGCTTCTAGTAGATAAGTATTAAAGTTTTACAGCAGGAATTAATGCGCTTAGTCCTTAGGAAGTCATATCCTTTGAAGGATTAATTATATCACAGAAGACCAAAGTAAATTTGCAGAGGACAGGTTCCTAGAAACATCCACATTGAGACGATTCTCCTGGACGAATTGCTTGAATCTTGGAGGACATACCAATAATTGTTCTAACTGGATATACTTGAGAGTTTCCTGGGCCGAGGGAAGTAGTCTTTGCGTTTGGTTTGATTTATAGGAAGGGAAACAAATTTGACTTTTTTTTTTCAATAACCGAGTGTTCTTGGTTAAAAAAAAAGATTAGTAATAAATTTACGTCTGGATTCAAGATTCACAATGTAGAGAAGGCGATAATAAAGTTTGATACATATATATAAACAAGACGTAAAACATACGGTTAATCGAATAACGGAGATATTTAAATTCAACTATTCTGAATAATATACAAGTTGAATATGAAACTCTTAAAAAATTCATGACTTTCCCATATACATCTCGCGTTTCCAAAGATATAAGTATATTCGGAATTTAAAATTATTGAATATTTGAAATTTCGATATATCGAAGCACTCTTGTTCAGAGATTTTTATTTTTCTACATGCAAATTGGTGACGGCATCTTGTTTTTTTTTTTTTAAATAACCACACGGCTTTTCGATAGAATTTTCAAATATACGAACATTTTGAAACGTATAACTTTAAAATCGATGCATACCAACTTAGGGCAGGCCCGATTGACGTGAAACGCCGGATGTATGTAATACTAATATTGTTAATTATATTGCTAAGTTTATAGAGTGTATAGATTACAAAATTTAATAGTTAGTTTTAATAAGTTTATTTTGTTTATTGTATAATGCTAGTTTTAATGTATTAGGGCTATATAACTATAAAGTTGTGCCGATAAAAATACATATAATAATAATAATAAAATCACTGCTCCTTTCAACCTAAAAAAAAAAAAAAGATTTTCACTAAAGCACTTGAATTTACCGAGGCAGATTTCCGAATCAGGCAGTGACAGTTCGGAGATGTCAATACCACTTTTTAATTAAAAAAAAAAAGCACGAATTTTTCCATCTCAAATCGGAAGCAGATAACGCAAAACCTACCCTGCAACAAAAACCTCGATTTAAAGCACTTGTCAATACCTTGTCTAGCTTGCAAGTTCACAAAAGTCGACAAGAGCCGCGAATACGCTCGATGCGCGCACAAGCTCGAGCTAAAACGCAATAACCTGCGCGAAAAGTGAATAAAAAATGTTTTAATAATCCCCGGAGTCGGGTCCCGCTTGCCCGCCTAGGCAACAATGACGCGGAGCTCCGGGCGGTTTATTGCAAAACCGGCGGAGCGCGCTTCGAGAGGAGAGAGGCTCTTAATTACCAGGGCGCCTGGCCGCGGGCAACCGAACTTCCGCGATCGACGTAGTCGCGGCGGCGTTCGAGGGGCTGCATTACTGATTAACGGGGCTAATTTCGTTCGCCAACTTCGACGGAATCTCTCTGTTTTAATTGCTGTTCTCGGCTTTTTTTCTCTTTTTTTTTTTTTCGGCGAACGCTAAACTCGCCGACGAACGCGAGGTGGACTGTTTTTTTTTTCATTAGCTTCGCTTTAAATGGCTTCATTTTTTGGTGGGCGAAAATTTATTGCGAAAACTCGATTGTTTGCCGAGGGGAATATTGCACGCCGATGCGGGGGACATTTCGACGGAAGTAAACAAATTTTATTTGAATAAAGGAATCGCCGTTAATTGGTCAATTACCGGTGGCGGAGACTTCTTTTTTATAAATTTCATTTCAGCAGCATTGTAAACTCTTGAAATTTTTTAAATGTTATTATGCTTGTACGTGATTTGTATGGGAAATTTTTTTAACGTCCCATAAAAGGCGCGTAATTTTTTTAATTAAAAAGGGTAAGAGAATTTTATCATCGTAGGTCGTGCATTTTAATCAAACTTCAGAGGATTTTCAATTGTCGGACATGTTGGAATTTAAACTACCTTATTATACTTGTTATTATTTCATTATATTATCTGTAGGATCTTTAACAGCAAATGTTAAATTATAAATTGAAAAATCTCTACTTAATTTTTATCATTTCACCGAAATTCGTAAAATTTCAGTTCTTTTTCTACAACCCTCACTTGCAATTCAAGCTTATCATGAGCAAGCTAATATGCTCTTCAAACTTAATTTTCAAATTTATTCATGTTGATTGCAGAGCGTAATTAGATTTTTTTTCTTTTTTTTGTAAAAAGACTTAATTCAGCACTCGACTTTTTTATTCAAAGTTCGAAATTTTGCGTTCCCCTTCAGTTGAAGAACTTCATTTTAAGGGCTTTTCTCGACTTTTTCTGGCATAAACTTTGTGCCTTCGTTCGTTTTTTTTGTGCCTTTGTGAAACTCACTTTGCCGATTTAAGGCAGAGAGTCACGGAAATTCAAAACTTTTTATCTTTTCGGTGAAACAGAATCCGATCAAGATATTTCCCCGTAAAAAGGGGTGTGTTGAAGTGAATAGAAAACCACTCGCTTCGTAACCATTCGCTTCGTAACGAGAGAATTTGCAAATTCAATTGAAAAATTTTTTTACCATGCCTCGCTTTACTTCTTAATTTTAAGCTTTTATTTTCTATTGGTATGAAAAATTGTGACACATTTGTTATATTTAGAATGGCGCAATAGATGCCGCGCCGAAGGCTATTCTTTAGTTTGTAAAACTAAAAATCAATACATTAAATTGTTGCATTGGCATGCACACGAAGCATAAACAATTCCGATCATGTTTATTTCAAAAATCGATATTGATTTAGAAAAACTCTTTTTCAATTTATACACATTTGTTATTCCAGAATATTTTAAATTTTAAAAGTAATCTTTGAGATTTATTTTTCATTTATGTAGTTTTTCAAAGATTAAGCACTCGCGTATCGAGAAGCGTACAGAAATCTATTACGGAAATGTTGAAACCGCACACGAGGCTTAAAATATTGCAACCTTTTAACATTGGCCTTTTTGCGTAAATAATTTAAGACCACTATCTCGAATACTATTGTTCTGTTCTTAAAACGACTTAAAGTGCAGTAAAAAGCAAACATGCGTGCCGAGTTTATCAGCTAGACAGAAATTTCTTAGATGTAGTTTTTTATTATTACATATTTGCTTTTATGCACGAAGAACGTATTGTAGATCATTAATTGTCTTACGAAACAGATCAATTTTAAATTAATATCTCAAACTTTTAAAGAAAGATTCTTCAGTAGCTTCTGATTTAATGAGTTATTCCAACAGCAAAACAATGACATAATTAAATTGACCAACAAAAGTATGCGCGATGTTAAATAATTTAATGCAGAATCGGCAAAACCAGATGGAACTGTAATCATTTCCAAAGGTCAATGCTTTTGTTAAGTATCATTGCAACACCCAAGAAAATATCGTCATCAAAATTTCCTAACGCACATCAAATTACATCTAATTATTACCCATCAGTCGCAATAGCAAGCCTTCCTCCGCTTTGTCTCCCCTCCCAAAAGGCGTCAGGTCCCCATGAAATGTCGGCAACCGTTTACCAAAAAAAAACCTCGAGCTAAATCGTCGTGGCTCGCGACGCTGGAAACGTTCAATTATTACGAATCCTCCCGCCGACAAAAATGGGTCGCGCTTCTCGCGGCGAATGCGGTTCATCTCCCGATCCCGCTGAATAGAATTTGCGTAACGAACCGAGGTGCAATTGGCTTTTTTGCGCCGATAAACGGAGGAAGATTTCTCATGGCGACGCGTGTTGTACGCGCCGCTTTCGCCAACAGGCGTAATTCCTCTTCGGTTCTTCGAAAGAACTTTCCTTTGGAATTTTCGATGCTTCGGGAATTCGGCGAATTTTTTTTTTAAGAGATAAGAAAGAATCGATGTCGCGCGGGAGGATAGAAGTTTTTCTTTCCAAGTTTCTTCTGGCCGCAAGTTGTATCTGATGACGTAGTAATTTCGATAATTTGAGAAGGAACATTTTATGCTCGAAAATTGTTTGCGGCAAGTTTTTAGCGAGTTCTTCGTAATTTTAAGAGCTTGTATTTCCGTCGTAAAACGCGAAGTAAAGCATTGAAGAACCGTAAGGAGCTCTCGGTATTAAAAAGAACTTTCATCACTCCCTTTGACTCCGTCAATAATACTTTTGAAACTTAGTTCATTTTACTTTTTAACCATTAAAACTTCATTTCGAAGCTTTCAAAAAAAAAAACTGTTTTAACCGAAACTGTATATAGAAAATACTTCGAAATATTAAAAACTTTTCAAGAATGTTCGAGCTTTATTGAACAAGATTAATTAATTAACAAACACTTTTAGTCCTTCTTTACAAATAAGTGATTCAGCTAAAGCGCTTTGTATAATTTATTGTCGGCAGGTAATGTAGACTGTTGGAACCTTCCTAACGAGAACCCGAAATTAGTTTTTGGAACTGTTTAAACCCGTTTAAAAAAATTATAATCTAATGTATTGTATATCAAAATAAAAACATCACTTTTATTATTTTTCGACAACATACAAAGATACGACTTTGTTATTTTGTACTAAAACTTCACGTCAAGTTTTTTTATGAAAAAATTCTTATTGTTTTTATTCTACAGAAGCAAACGTGAAAATAAAAAAAAATATACCGCCCATCGCTCGGATACAGGAATCCTTTAAAAAATGTACGAAAAATAACAAAAACCTCCTCGTTCAATAAAAATAAATCTATATCGAAAAAGCTTTTTATTCCAATAAGCGCAAACGGCCATTCATCCCGTACAGCCGTTCAAAGCCTCGGTGGAATCTTCACGAGTGCACCTCTTAATAAAAACAAAACGCATATCCCGGCAGTTTTTCCTCAAACAATTCCGCGGTCTGTTCTCCGAACAGGAAGGCGGCCGTCTTTTATGCAAGGAGGTTAATTAGCGCTCGGGCCCGATTGGGCAACGTTCTCGCCGCTCGCGATCCCCTCGTCGTATTTTCGCGCTCGACTAGCTACACCGAATGAATGCGCCGGCTCTTACAGCGCGCGGCGTCAGGCTCGAGCGACGACCGCAGGAAGAGCCATTGATCGAGTAACGAACTGAACTGTTGTCCATCGCGGCGCTCCACGGGGCTTTATTTTTGTGCTACTCGGCCGGGGATGAATTATTTGGCTGGATTCGCGGCTGATATGGCCTGGGGAAATTAGAGTCGATGTGTGTATGGAGTCGTTTGAGAGAGGATTGAACTGAAGACTTGTATTTGCCAATTCGTATTGCATAAATAAACCGAAAGAGCACATCGATATTAATATGTTATTGGCCGGTTTGAAATTGAACACAAACTTTATTGATTGCCGGATATTATAATAACGTGATTCAATTAAAAAAGTCTAGCCAATCGTTCATTAATAAAAATCTTCTTTTTAGCATCTTCTTCAGATAACGAAATTATAATTCAAATATGATATCCGTTATCTAATTATTTATAATCAAATTTGTTATAACTAATCAAATTCTGCACTGACGGCTAATAAAAAATATATCCGAGAATATATATGATTATTTATTTTATATATTTATATTTACAAGAAGCTATAAATATGAATCTTATACTTACTGTTAAGAAACTGAAATTTTTATAAAAATGCCCAATTTTCAGCAAATTATTGTCTTTAGGTTATAACGTTTTGGCCAACATCAAAATCAACCGTAACAGTAGTACATAACCTAATTCAAAATTGTCCAAGTTAATTTACAAAATTTCCAGTGTCCCCAGTCCAGAAAAAACATTATTCAATTTCCGCCCTTACCGCCGCCTCGAAAGTAATAAATCTTTCATCGCCGACTTCCCGGCCGGAAAATCAAGCCTCCGGGATGGTCTAAAAAATTCAGACTCCCGAGTCCTGAACGCATCATAACCCCAAGGCAAATTTCCCAGCCAAGAAAAAGCCAAATTCTCCTCGGGAGAACTCTCTCTCTCTTCGCTCGGCGGAGCGCGTTGAAAACCGCGCCATAAATAAGGCAAAAGCTCGGGCGCGCGGGGCGCATGTGCCTCTCCGCCTCGGCAGCACCGATCGATGCCAAGCGGGACGGAAATGCAACGCGAGAACCAGTAAACGCGACCTATAACCGCGAACGAACGCGGACGCATTCCGCGCGGCGTCGAATGCAAGAAGATGACGGGAAGTCGAGGGCCATAGTCGAAAGCTCGCCGCGGACGCCTGCATGTGAGTGGACAATTATTTTACCGTCTTATCTGCGCGCTGCGCGCGCCGCGCGGCCTTGAACGCTCGGACACCAGACGTACGTGCCAATATACGTGACGACGGACGCTTTTCGAGGATGCGATGATGCACGTCGGATTAACAAAACCGCGTCGCCTCGTCTCCCTCGGAGGCTCTGCCACCCGACCGGCGTTCATAAAGCACCTAAGGCAGGAGGAGCTTTTTCATCCCGCGTTCGCCATTCAGCTATAGAACGGCTTTTCATTTCCATTCTATAATTAGATTGAGGACTCCGCGGCTGTCGGAATCGAGGAGAGGGTTATTAAAGCGCTGATGAGCTGCTCCCTGCTTGTTCGCGGCGGAATCGCAAGCAGATTCCAATGCGGCGCTGATTGATTTCGAATTTTGAACTGCGGAATTGACGAGAGAGACGAGAGGCGAGGGAGAGCTTCTTCTTGTGGATGGAAGTGAGTTATGGATTATGAGCCGCAATTCGTTCTCTTTGAATTGCGATGGAATATTTTACGTTAATAATCAGTTCGAGAAGTTAATTTTATAGATTTGTCTATTTCCGTATATATATGTATATATATGTATAGGCCAATTAAAAAATGTTACATTCTCATTATAATTGTAGAAAACGAATTGACCGCGGTAACAATTTCAATTAAATTACTAATGATAGATCGTGCCAATAATTTAAATAGATAAACACGTTGCACTAGTTGAAAGTCTAATTACAGTAGTTATTTGCGCCGCACTTGAAAAATGCGAAGCAAACGTGATAATTATTCATTATTTCAATGTTTGTCATTGAATTATTTAAAGTTTTCTTATTAGATATAACGTATCTAAGTAGACGTAACAGTATAGTTTATGAATATGCCGTCTACTTCTATCGCTCTCATGAAAAGCTCCTTTATAGTTACGTCAATCTTTGCAAGCTTTCAACTTGCTTCTATAATTAGCAAACAGCGGGATCACGCGTGGTATTAAAAGTACAGTGCTCCTAAAGCTCACGGCAAACTCGATGCTTTTGAATCGCTTTTGTTTTACGTGGCTTTAAAAATAACAGCTGAAAGAAAACAAATTCAATTTACGAACATTGCGATTGTTGTCGTTTCCGAAAAATATACATAGGTATAGTAGAAAAAAAAATTAATTAATCTTATTCAGTGAGAGATTCGTAAATAAATTTATTTGTGTTACGAAATCCTTAAACTAAATCTTATTTATTTTTTTTTAATAAAATTTATTAATAAACATCAATCACCTTTTATATTCATCAAATTTGTTTAAACTAGAAAAAAAATTGTTTTTACTTATATTATTATTGATTATATTTAATCTTAATGAATTGGAGGTATACAAAGAAGCACGTAAATTCGAAAAAGGTCTTTGCACTAAATAATCTTGCAGAATTTACGCACATCTTATTTTATCAATTTGAACAAGCAAAAGCAGTCGATATGCTAGAAATTTGGCGCTCCATAACTGTCATAACATTTGTAGTCATATTATTAAAGAAGTTTTCAAGAGAAAATAAAGAGAAAAGATGTAACGCAAAAGAAAATTTATGTGCTTTAAATTCATTAATATTTACGAATTTGTGCAAAAAATTAAAGCTCTTCTTTGAAAAACAGACTATCAATTATCACGGCAGCTCTTAGGATCTCATTATGAATAATGCCCGAAAAAAGTGAAACTTACGAGAGTCATGCAGTGATGTAAGTTAATGCATTTTTTCGAATTCTATAAAAACCCCTAATCACGCAAAAATCATCTAATAAACAGCTATACAAAAGAGTGACCAATTAAGTTATGCATTTATATTTCCCCTTGCATTTATGGGTGCATATAATTTAAACTTTTGCCACAAAACATCAATTACACATTCAAATAATTGTAAACACTAATTTGAATACGGGTATGCACTTAAAAAATCTGCATTTACATACAATTTCAAAAATTTGTAATTCGTTTGCTCGAGCGCAACATTTGCACATGCTTCCTCATAGCGGGATATTAATTTTCAGCATTTGCTCAGTATTATAATTCAAGAACTCGTTGAATAACGTACATATATGAATATTATGAAAATTCATAGGAAAACTATTTCGTGGGATATGTAGGGCAACATCCATTTTTAATATACATTTAATAATTTAACAATACATTAAAAATCTGTACTATACGACTTACATTTTCCCATACATTTTCGAAAGTCTCTGATGTATTAATTGAATAAGTTATGATTCAACCTCTTCAAACAAAAATTATTTGTTTATTTCATTAGCAATAATATTGACATTTTTTTAAAATAAAATTCTTAAATTGCCAAATAGTGCAGGAATTAACTTTTTAGTAGAATTTTTAAATTGATTCAAATATGAAAACTTTAAGGTTTGTTTTAAAAACTTCCCAATAGAATGAATCATTACGTTTAAGCTAAAAAGCTACCATTGTCCAAAAGGTGCGCAGGTATAAAATCGAAGGATCTTGTCAGGTAATATTTCTTTCGTTGAGTATCGAAACAGAATAGCAGGAGAAGTAACCTCGTTTTATACAAGTTCACATTTCTTATAGAAATACAATTTTCACTGCGTTTTAAACCCAAGTTTTCGGGATGATTCAAATTTTTCGTTGCAGTTTATTAAATATTTAAAAAATTTGAATGAAAAATTCTTTTCTCGCTTGATAGATTTTAAAAATAATCAAAATGCATTACTTTCATTTTCCCAGGGACCATAACACTTTTCTGAGTGGAAAGTTTTCATCTTATTCCGCGAAATTGCTGGCATTCTTTCTTACCGCAGTATCTTATGATCTTTTCATAAGGTATAGAGTTTCTTTTCTCCACCTTTGTATTACTCTACAAATTTAACTTAGCGAATAATGCATTTTAAATTTAAAGTCACATGCAATTTTATGAGTTTTTTTTAGCGGAAATCCTTCAATTTTCAATTTGATTCCAAAACGTCAACAACTTCTTCTGATATGCAAAGTTACACTTTTGTGCCTTTACTAATGGGATGCTCGTAAAAAAAAAAAAAGCAGTTGAACATAAACGACACTTCTTTTACACCGCTGATCAGAGATTTAAAGCTTGAAAGCAGCTGAACTGCACCGAACAAAAAACACGTCAGGCTCATTTCTGGGGATTAGGAAGAAGGTTTTGCCCGAAGTTGAAGGTCGGAACTTGCGTTGTGCCTCCACAAAAGTGCCGCTGATGAACGTCAAAAAGTGACGCGTAGCGGAGATGCCTGAACCGGTTTCGTAGACCCAAAACAACTCAAAAATACGCTGTAAACACTCATCGCTCATTTTTACAAGTTTTTCTTCCATCGTAGAACGCAATACAATTTTTTTTTCCAAAATCAAATCGACTAAGATTAGTCGCAGACGCAGGCTTTAATTTTCTTGATTTGTAATCAGTGGGTATCAAATGCGAAAACAACTTTTTTTTTTTTCTTTCCATCCGCACGTGTTTATTAGAAATCGCGTTTACTACTATTATTTCTTCCCGTCTTATCCATTCCTAACATTTAATTAAACGGATTTAAGAGTTTTGTATTTCACTTCTATATACAAACATTTACGTAAGACTTCTCAATTTTGCCGCCGAGAAGAAACCTTCCTTTTCCGCGCAACTCGTAATCCCCCATAATTAATCCAAAAAGCATATCTCCGCGCCGTCCTTCGAAAAAGCCCCTCTAAAAACAAAGCCCGCACGAGCCTCCCAAACGCACGTCGCATCATCTCCGCCACATCGTCCACGTCAATAATCCACTCTCGGCTCTCGTTCGTCTCTCTCAGGCGTCTTTAGGTCTCTCTCCTTCCTCGGCACGCGAATCGCGATACGCCCACAGCTCAGCTGCGGCGGCGGCAGTATAGCCCACGGAGAGCTCCTAGCGCCGAGTTCTCTCTTCCCGCGCGCCGATGATTACAGTGCACGCGAGAGACGGAGAGTAGGAGAGGGCCGACGCTCTTCCGCGTACGATTCGCGCTATTATGCAAGCAGTTGCAGTCGCGCGCACCGAGAGAGCGCCGAAGAACCGATATTCCGCGCGCGCCGGTAAGCCGTTTGCTTGGATGCCGCCGCCGCCGCTGCTCCTGACCGCCGTTGGAATACAGACGTTGCTTGTAGCGTAGTTATATAGGCTCTTCTTCCTGGCTGAGAGGTAAGCGTTAGAGTCGATCGGCCGGCTGAATTCTCGTAATGGGTTCTTGTGCCTTTTCAGCAATGGAGGGTTTATTGTTTGGAAAATTTTGCAGTCGGCATTTAAAACACTTGTTTGAGGTTTACATGTTTTTTAGACGAATGAGACCAATAACCTTGCCGTCGCACTTGTGCATCCATTTTTTTTCTTTCTATTTTTTAAAATAGAATGACTTTGTCGAGAAAAAGAATTAGCACCGACATGACAAAGAGAATCGGGGTTTTAAAGCCTGCTTCAATATTTTAACAAACAAAACCAAAACCCTTTCATATAATTAACTAATTTTTCAAAAGAAAATTACTTTTGCCGTACACATAAGAAGTTTACTTTTCCGAGCGACTATAACATACGCGTTTTGCATAACCCTTTCTAATAACCACTCGCGAAACTCGACAATTTCATTTAACAATATTGCATTATCTTCTCCTCGCTCGCTAAAACTAGAACGATAAGCCGCCGGTCCGACGGCCGTTCGGTTTGATTTTAAAAGAATAAATTGACGCTCTCGCAGAGCTCCGTGCGCTAATATACGGAAGTGCCGGAGAGCCCGACTTTCTTACTTATTACTTCGTCGGGGGGGAATGAATTTTAGTTAGCCTGCCTCTCCGCGGGGACTGCCATTAGTTATAATACATTTTTTTTTTTTTTTTTTTGCGTAATTGTAATATAGAGTCGAAAGGAAACCTCTCGGCGGAATCTTGATTGACATCCGGTCGTTAGAGATTAATATGTAACGTGAAAACTTGACAAGAGATCCTTGCAAATAGGTTTGTCGAAACAAGTCGAGTGTCTTTTTTTTTTTTTTTAATTAAGCTTCAATCCTATAACTTTCATTTCTATAAATATAAAACTAATGACGCAGTTAATTACGAAGTGCGAATAAAAAGGATTAACTTTTTGCAAGTCTCATTATGCCGGTCGGTAATTTATATGAATTTCTCAGATACGGCGCAGACGTCAGTACTGCAAACCGGCAGAAAATCGTCGACGGACAGTTCCAGCTAGTTGATGCGCACAAAGAAAGAAGGGAGGAAGAGATCGATAACAATTTTTTGCCGCGGCGCAATTCAAAAAAATCTTTTTAATTCCGCGGTGGACGCGCACAAGTCCACCGCGGAGTTCGGAGTTGCCTCAGAGCTCGGTTATAGACTTCTGCAACGCGTCGTCAACAAAATACAGAAATTGAAGGGGAAACGAAAAAAAACAAAAAAAAAAAATATTATTCACCCGTTCGGCGCCGAAGGAAAAGAAAAATGGATGACCTAACCGCGTTTACAGATTTATTGAGCATTGCAGAGGAAAGTTACGATTGTTTTATCGTCGCTTTAACGTCGTTACTACATTCGATATTCGATGCAATTAAAGCCGTCCCGTTTTAACGAATTACGTAAACAACTTCTTTTTTTTCTTCTCGTTTTTAACACCGCGCGTCTCCTTACAAGAAAGACGATCGTCTGCATCTGAATGTGCATTTATGAATGTTAAGTCGTTAAAATCTTGTATCTAATTAATCCAAAGCCGCTAACGACACAACTGAACAAGTCGCCGCGGCGCAAAACTGCTTACATTAAAGTTTTGTACGATTTTCACGAATAATTCAATTATACGCCGTCTTCTGCACAACACTCGAATTCGTTAAGTTACCATTCGTAACGAGAATGACAAATGAATTTTCGCCGCGGCGGCTTGCAGAGAAGCACCCTTTGTCTCGCGGAAACAAAGTGAAAAGATAATAGGAACGAAAGCAGCGTGACGAATTGAGTTATAAAACGAGCATACACATATATAGAAAACCGCGAGCAGCGCTCGACTCGGCTGAATCATTCAGTCGGTTCGTGCAGCCTGCCTGCCTGCTCCTCCGTTCGTCCGCGTCTAATATCGCGTGTCGGTCCTGCTATCGGCTAAAATAGCTCTCTCGAAAAATCGGGATCCGACTCGTCCCGGGTGCATCTCGTCGAGATTTCATAAAAACCGCGCTCAGCCTCCCTGGATTATTTAAGGACGCGGCGGCTCGGATGTATTTCCTTGGACGTTGCGTCTCGCCTCGATTCAAGGCGAACCGCTGGAACGCGAGAGTCTTTTATCTAACGTATATCAAACGTTAATTAATCGATATACACACTGCACAAACCGCGTCGTCGCCTGCTTTTCCACCGGATAATAGAAACTTCAGCGCGCGAGATTTGCTCTCTGTTGAAAGGCGACCGTGGCGAGGGAGTCATTGTGTCACGAGATGTGTTTTTCTAAGCTCAGCAGAAGGTCGGATGAAAGTGGATTGTCTCTCTGGCTTCGCGGACGAAATAAAGCAGAACTGGGTTGCGGCCGCTAATGGATAAACCCGAGAATTCCCCGTGAATCTTAGTGGCGATGCGTTACGATGATCCAAAACCTATGAGTCAGGCGATCGTCGAAAGCTGCTTAATAGTCAAAATTCTGAAAAAACAAAAAATCATCTCTTACAGGAAAATAACTGAAAAATTACGGCTCGACCTTCGCCGGGATTAAATCAATCATTTTAGCCAAAAGCAGGAAGCGGGTATTATTCATTGGATCAATCAGCTAATGCGAATATAGTTGCCTCTGAAATATTGAGTTTTACCTGTTTACTGCCTGTCCGTACAATATTTATTAATCTACTGGAAATATCCCATTACAGTTATTTGTAAACAGAATATCCTATAATATACGCTTTAATCGGGATATTTTTATGAAAATCCGGTGAGGTAATTCCGCAGTCCAATGATCCCGTCTATCGGCGTAATCTTTTATTCAAAGAAACTGAAACTCCGTCCTTGGACCAGTTAGAAAAGCAACGAAATTTTGTTAGGCTTTCGCGACGAGCCATATTCGATACGATTAAGCCCGATAATACACAGACAAAAATTTATATTCAAAATTACCATGAAAACCATGATAATCGTGGGGCAGGACTCCCTTCTTAAAAA
>JAWWML010021272.1:0-17487 GCA_035047165.1 Ormyrus rosae
GGATTTTCCTAATACTTATTCTTAAAGTCATTTTCATTGGTTTGTGTGGGATTTACCTAATACTTATTGTTAAAGTTGTTTTTCCTCTCTTACTAACGATCGGTCAGTTGATTCAACAGTTTTAAAGTACGATTGGAATCTTTTAGTTCGAATAGTTTAAATTGAAAGTTTTAATTAAAAGTTAAAGCATTTTTGTTTTTTGTTATCTTTTGCATCCTAATATTCTGTTTGTCATTAATACCGTTAAGATCATCCATAAACTTATTTTGTTTTAGTTTTAATTTTCTTGGCATTATTGATATATTGTTTTTTCTCTTTGTAATTACTTTCTCTTCTAATATTTGTCTAAATATTGTTATCATGAGCTATTATACTATATAGCACAATGGCAAATTTGCTTACGTAATGTCCATGTTAACAGAACTATTCTGGAAAATTTTTCCATTTAAGCATCGTTTGCTTTTCTCAAGGAAAACCTTTTTCTTTTTTGCAGATATTTCCAATTGTACGAACACAACTACAGGATAAAAGTTCTCAATTTATTAATTATAAAAAAAATCCTAATCTACATTTGATCGTCAGCAATTAGTATGGATAATGATCTGCAGAGCTCTTTTTAATAATAAAACGTTGAATTCGCCAAAATTAATTGACAAATTGCGCTTCTTGCAATTTGTAACTATTAAAATTTATTCTGACATCGCCAAAAACCAAAATATCCAAATTTTAGAAAATATTATTTTTCTGGGTAGCCATCACATTTTAAGTTAAATGGATTGTAAAATTATATTTGATTTTAACATTTATTTTAAAGAAACTAACACTGAAAATTTTCAAATGATTATTCAAATGTAAATATTGATTCCGGTACTGGCTATACGTAAGACAAAGTCTCGCAACGAAAATTATCCCTAGGCGTAAACTTTGCAACGTCGTGCAGTAATACGCCTCGGCGATCCTCAGCGTGAAGCTCTCGAGCCGACGCGGAGGGGATTTCACTACTTTCCATCTACTTTCCATCAACGATCGCCATGCTCTTAGCAGCAATTCGATAACTTTCGCGGCTAATTGAAGCTCTGTAACATAAACAAAAAATAAAAATACTCACCTATACTTAAACGGCAGGATCAAGGTCGGGAAAAATACTGTTCTTGCCACAGTCTAAGTTGTTTAGATCTTTATTTCAGGCTTACTTTTACTGCCAGCTTAGTCTACTTATAGGCGCAAGATCATTGACAATCCGGGTCTTATAGGTCCCATAACTCTGAAACTACTCATACGATCTTTCTGTGCCCATGGAGACTTTTGTTCAGGATGCCGAGAACTTCATTTTCTCAAAGTTTCAGCCAACTCGACAGAGGGCCAATTCCCATAAGGGTTTGTGCGGGGTTCTTTTTACACTGAAAATTAATTCACGAAGCACTTATTAATAAAAAAAATTTGAAGTCAAGATAAGATCGTTTATTATATTCTACATTTTTATCAACGATCGCGCGAAATTTGCTAGAACTGTTAGTTAGGATTTGATAAAGTTTTGTCACAAAAATTCATTCAGAATTTATTTATTAATAAATCAATTTAGTTTCAAATTATTCGCGTTCTATTTCACGGACACGCTTTAACAAGAAAATTTTAAGCAATAATAAATACGTTTTATAAATAATCAAGTGAAAATTTCAGTTTCGAGAAGAACTTCACATTGGTTTACAGCCTAGTGGCTGCCTGCTACGTCAAAATTCGACGGTGTACGGCGACGCATCCGTCAGTACGATCATATCCAAAACTTTCACCGACTGTTCCAATGCAAGCTTCACAAAAATTGCACAAATATATCAGTCAACCAAAATCTTATTCCGAATTCACTCGCCTTAATTTGCTAACAAAATAAAAGAAACGCGGTTGACTACAAATTTTAAGAGACACGGCGCGGTTGTTATGTCAAAGTTTGTCTGATTAAAATAACTAATTAAATCTTGGCATAAATATTTATTAATTTCTCCTTTTTCGCCTGCATTTTCACGCACTAGCGGGGATGGAGATAAACGATGCTCACGGAGTTTTTAAAACGGCGTCCAGCTAGTCTGGAACTATCTTTCGTGGCTGTCGCGCAAAATTTCGGGGGTTCAGGATTGACTCTAAAAAACCAAAACTAGGCCGGTGAGTAAAATCACGGCTTTAGGCTTGTGAGCTGGATCACTAAGTGTGATCTCTTAATTTTGTAGCCGTACCTCTGAGGATAGGCCTTCTTTATATTTTACCGAGTTTTGTAAGAACTTATCACTACGTAATAATTTGAAGATAAAAACAACATAAATAATTAAGCTAACATTTACTTCCATAAAAATCAAAACGTATTTTTAAATTGGAATAAGCACGCGTTAGGATATGGAAAAGATTTGGAAAAATAGCCTTGTTGAAGACAGGCTCAAATAAACTACTGATGTTTAGAGGTTTTAATAAAAGGTTTATTGAATAAAAAGATACTCACTTTTCTTACAAATGTACGCAGCTGCCTTTTCCCAAAGGTTATAAATTCTCTCTCTGGATTCGGGAACATTCGGGAACATTCGGGTAGTGGAAAAATAAAGTTTGTAATAAAAATTGGGAATCGTTTGGAGTTTGAAAATTGAAATTAGTATTCCGAGCTTCGAAAGAGTTGGAAAAATGTTTAAAATGTTATAGGATTTTGAAATGGTTTGGGAAAGGTTGGAAAAATTCTGGCTAATGTCGAGAATTAGATTGTTCTGGCTAGAGTACCGAGAAACTAGAGAGACTTTGACTGGCTGCTTTTTCTGGCTGGAGTGCCGAGAACTCGACTCGAACTCAGCCGAAATGCTGTTCTGCACCACTATTTAAAGGGTGGCTTTGCGCAGAGATCCCGCAGGGGAAAAAAGCGCTGGTTTTGCTCAGGGGGTGGTAAGTTTTCTTCCTATTATGTCGGTAATTCGAAATGTTTATAAGAGGATACAGGTACCAATAATTACTCACTTCTTTAATTAATAGGTAACTTTATTTATAATAATGTAAAGCTTTTACGACTGTGCCGGAGTAGGTGTATACTCGACTTGAGTCCATACATAACTGGTGTGTGAGTGTATAATGTACGTACATTTAGGTATGCGTGTTCGCTACTACCCGACCTACATACTATGATGTGCAAGTGTTTATTACTATCTTTGATAAATATATCACAACTTTCCCCCTTGTTTAGCAAGAAGTCTCGGGGAACGCCGTGCATTAGGTTTGATCAACTGATCGACATGGCGCTTGTGCAATTTACCTGTATCTGACGCTTTGACAACGAATGTGGACGGAGCAGTTTGCTTAACAATTTCACTGGGAACTCTCTTTTGCTTTCTCACGCCGTGAGCATCCATATACACGTAGTCACCTACTGTTATATCTACTTGTCTGTTACCCGGTCTCGAAACAATCTGGCGCCTTTGCTGATTTTCTACGTGTTGAGCTACACTTGGTCTTAGATAGTCAAATTTCGTTCTTAGTTCTTGATTGTACATGATGCTCCGACCTGCAGTAATATGCGGATAGTTTCTGTAATCGAATAAGAACATGTCTACTGCTTGCTCAACACTCTTCCCCTCTTTAATAATTTTAGTTACTTTATCCTTAAACGTTTGTATAAAATTTTCGGCTGCCCCATTAGTAGCCGGTTGATACGGAGGCGAAAAGGTATGTTCTACAAAGTTTCTATCTAAAAAAGTTGAAAATTCATCACTCCGAAATTGCGGACCGCTACCAGTGACACAGTGGTAAGGTAACCCGAATCTACAAAAAAGCTTTTTAAGGTCTTTAATTAACCTTTTCGCGTCCGTATTATTTTTACAGTTTATTATGTCCGGCCACTTACTGGCGGCATCTATCACTATCAGATACATATCACCTTGAAATTTGGCGTAATCACAGTGTATACGTCCCCATACTTTACTTGGCCATGGCTAAGTCGTCAGTGGTGTTTTATTTGGTGTTTTTCGTTCAAATAGACAAGTCTTACAATTGTTTGCTACACTTTCTATTTCAGAGTCTATTCCTGGCCAGTACACATATGATTTAGCAAACATTTTCATTTTCACTACTCCAAAGTGTGTTGCATGAAGTTCGTTTAGTATTACCGCTCTCATAGATTCTGGAATACAAGCGCGTACGCCCCAAAACAAACATCCTTTTTCTACCGTTAATTCGAATCGAATTTTATAATACTTTATTACATTTTCCGAAAGTTCGGTATAATTTGGCCAGTCACTCATTACATAGCGTATAACATTTTTTAGAGTATTATCTTTCTTACTTTCACTTTCTAACATTTTAATGTTGAACGCCGCTGACTTGTCATCAAAAAAATTTACAAATGCTGGGATAGAATCAAACATGTCTGATATATCAGTTTCGTCTTCTATAGGCAGTCGCGACAGTGCATCGGCATTAGCGTTTTTTTCTGATTTCACATGCTCTATTTCATATTTAAACCCAGAGAGAAAATAAGCGTACCGTTGTAATCTATTGTCCGCCGTTTGCGGAATACCTTTCCTTGGACCTAAGATTAATTCTAACGGCTTGTTGTCTGTTCTTAGAATGATGTTTTGACCATATACAAATTGATAAAAACGCTTAAACCCATACACTATTGCCATTGCCTCCTTATCTATAATAGCGCGTTTTAATTCAGTTTTCGGAATTTTTTTTGGATGCATACGCAATTGGCTTTTCTGTGCCGTCCTTATACCTGTGGGACAAAATTGCCGACAATCCGTAGTCTGACGCGTCACATGCCAATATAAGTTGTTCATTCCGATCATAATGTGCTAAAAAATTCGGTGCACTTAATTCATTTTTTACCCAATTAAACGCTTTATCGCGCGAATCATCCCAGGTTGATTTTACTTTATTTAACAGGTCATATAGCGGCTTTAAATTAGTGGATCTGTTTTTTAAGAACCGTGCATAAAAGTTTACTAAGCTTAAAAATGATGCGAGTTCGACTTTGTTCTTTGGTTGTGGAGCCTCTACCATTGCTTTAACTTTTGATTCTGATTTATGCAATCCATTCTTATCAATTAAATATTCTTTATAAATTTTCTCTGATATTACCGAAGCATAAGTACAAGTATCCACTTCGAAATCGATATTTTTATCATTGACATTTACTACTACGTACATAGGAGTTATTCCTGAAACCTTTGGACTTGCGTGATTATACAACGTCTCATTATTATTATTTATATCGCCGCTTTCATTTTTAGTTTTAGATACAATATTTACATTTTTAGTCAAATCGTCGCTTGCATCACTGTTACAATTAGTGTGAGCCTTACTACTAGTTACATATTCATTATAGGTTTGTCTAATCTTAAAACAATTATAATCGTCGGACGACTCTTCTTCTTGTTCGTCAGTAGTCGTAATTTTCTTAACGCTTTGCGACGCTAAACTTTTGCACACTCTGGCTAAATGACCTTTCACATTGCATTTACGACACTGATATTCACGAAAATGACACTCGCGATTAATATGCCCACGTTTACCACAACAATAACACGTGACGTCATTCTTCTGCTCCGACTCTTGTTACTGCTGTTGCTCACGGGTGTATCGGCTGCCAGCGTTGTATCTTCCCCCTCTGCTGCTGCCTCGCTGATTTTGCCGCGCTGAGTTCGGAGTGCTGCGTATCGCGTACATACTGCTTTTCGGATTTCTTCCATCCAAGGTGCTGCTGGACGTTGCGGCGTTTTTCACGGCCGATTCACGTGCCATCGCTAATTCCAATGCCTTTGCTAGGGTTAACTCTTTTTCTTCAAATAACTTTATTTTTATCTCTTTATCGCTTATTCCACACACAAGCTAATCTCTAATGGCATCGTC
The DNA here is from genome assembly GCA_035047165.1 of Ormyrus rosae. Lineage (NCBI taxonomy): Eukaryota > Metazoa > Arthropoda > Insecta > Hymenoptera > Ormyridae > Ormyrus > Ormyrus rosae. The sequence goes on from JAWWML010021272.1 coordinate 5,878, forward strand.
AAGTTTTTCAAAGTTGCAGTTCAGCGCTATTTCTTTTAGCCGCGAAATAAAATCTGCAATTGATTCATTATGTTCCTGCTTTGCTGTGTGGAACTTGCATCGCTCCATTGCCTCTGACGGTTTTGGCTTAAGATGCTCGGACATTATTTTTACGTTATTTGCATAACTATTATTCATAATTTTAGTAGGCGCAATGAGTCTTTTTAGTAGCGTATGAGCATTGTCGCCTAATCGCGTCACCAGTGTTGCTACTTTCATTTTATCTTCAGTAATATTTTTTGTGATAAAGTAGCAATCAAGTTTTTCTTCAAACAACTCCCAATCGTCGTCGAGTTGAAATTTTGTATCCGCCATGCCGCTACTATCGTCCGATTCGGTTTCGCTTGCCGTGTCGTGCTCTTCGCTAGAAGGTGCAGGTTTATTAGTATTAGTATCACTCGAAGCTTCAATCGGAGTTTTTTTCACCGTTTCTCTTAATAATTCACGTAAACTGTTAAAGTTGGCTTCGCTATCAAATTGTACCTGTCTTTTCTGCAGTTCTTCAATTATTTTTTTTTTTTTTAAGATTCTGTATCCAACCTGTTTTAGGATTAACCTTCGACATTAATTGTACAGTTTCTATCTACGTTCACAGATGTATGATGAACTATACACTTTCTAGGTGGATATCACACTTTTGAGGTTATGCGAACACGTGTTAATTTTTTTTTCGCAGCGGCCGATAATTGCTGCCCGCGCGGATTCTTTTAATTTCTCGTCACCAATTATTATGTCGGTAATTCGGAATATTTATAAGAGGATACAGGTACCAATAATTACTCACTTCTTTAATTAATAAGGAGTGGTGTATACCGGAGTAGGTGTATACTCGACTTGAGTCCATACATAACTGGAGTGTGAGTGTATAATGTACATTTAGGTATGCGTGTTCACTACTACCCGATCTACATACTATGATGCGCAAGTGTTTATTACTATCTTTGATAAATATATCACACTTCCGTCCTAAGTTCATTTACAAAAATTGTTAATAATTATTTCGCAACGAATTTCTTGACAAAAATGTAATCTATGGATAAAACGCTGTATAACAAAATTTAAATCGTAATTTTAGCAGAGTTAGATCTCGAGTTATTTATGTTTGTTTATAAACAGATTTAACTATGGTTAAATTCTTATAAAAAATGTAATTATTGTTCTTATAAAACAAGGCTTCTTATTTGAAATTATATAAAGAATTTATTATTAATTGTTGCCTGTATTTCAAATCTTTTATTACGATGATATTTGTTATTTAATGTTTTAAACGTTAAATCCTTGTTTTATTTTATTAAGTAAAATTGTATTTTGTACGCAAACGGTTTCTAACTATTTATAGTCTTATTGAAACTTACAATTTATTTTATTTCTGAATTAATTATTATGAAAAAGTGATATACCCTACTGAAAAACATCATATCAGATCACATTTGAGGTATCACATGTGATATCACGTGAGATCTCGAATGAGCTATCCTATGAGTTATAATGTGGGATCTCATACGATATCTCATATGAGATCTCCATATGATATGTCATATGAGATCTCATATGAAATATCGTGCCAAAAACTCATATGAAATATCATATGAAATATCATATGAGATCTTATATGAGATATCATGAAATTATATATGTAAGAAATCATACAATATCTCATTCTACATTTCTAAAGCATAATTTATTTTTAATATTAGGTAATAGTAAATTCTAGGCAATTCAATTAATAACTTAATATTATATGGCCAGAAAGATCTTTAACTTAATGCCTAACCAATTAAAAACTCTAAATAATATAATAAAAAATATAATAAAAAATTGTTTCTCCCGTTTATGTGAGTTTTAAGGTTCGGATTTCTTTTATGTACCATTGTTTTACAATAAAATATTTCTTTCCCGCGGTTATGTAAGTATGCCGTTTTAGGTATAGTTTTAAACAATTATTTTAGGGGTTTTAGCTTTCTCTGGTTCATGTGCATTTACAGTATCAGCTTCGGTTATTAAAATTTTTTAACGATGTCAAATTGCTTTTCCTTTGTCATGTGCGTTTGCTGGGCTTTCGTTGTCAAAAAAATTTTTTTAAAACAAAACATTTTTATGCGACTAACTTTACTCATTCTTTTGATCTTATTTCAAAATTTTGTTATTTGTATAGATTTTTTGGAAATATAGTGAACTCTTTTTCGAACTTATTTAATCTGCTTTGCGAAAGTATTCACCATTGATTATTTTAGAATAAAAGATACCTCTTGGGACGTAGAAACTTAAAAAAAGATTTTTTAATGGAATTTTTGTAAATATAATGCTAAAACGGCATAGACGTATGTAAGGCTTGTAATCCAGTTGGTTAATAATTGTAACTGGTGTTTTTTTTCTTCATTAAGTATAAAAATGTTAAAAAGCTTAAAAAATAGGTTTTTCAGGGAAACGTATAAAATTATCATCGTTCCACAGAGAACCCTATTAAAACGTACGTGAGTAAAAAAAATTGATTGAATTTTTATAAAATGTCTTTTTACTTACCTTACAATTCTGTATTCATTTCTACATCCAGTTTTCTGAAATTTTATCCTTCTACTTCCCCATGTATGTAAATCTCACTTTCTTATAGTTTATCATTTTGAAAATGCATTTTCTAATTTTAGATGTATTAAAATTATGACTTTTTAGTTCTCTAAATTTTAACTCTTTTATTTTTTATTTTTGCAGTAATATTTCATATGAATTTTTATTTTTCGGAATTTTTACCCTTTTATAAATGAGTTTTCTGAATTTTGACCCTTCGAGTTTTCAACTTCAGGAATATCAATTATCTGATATTTTATCTTTCTGAAAATGTAGATTCTGAATTATTCCCTTTATGAAAAATAAACTTTCTGATATTTAGCTTTTGGGGATTTTGCCTTTTCTGAATAAAGTCCCGGGCTCCCTACCAAGCTTCACAAAAACTACTGGACCTTCAAATAAATACACAGATGAAGGATCTTGCATAGACAATATCTTCATAAAAACAGATTCAATAAATACAGAAGCTCTTAAACTTATGGTCCACATAACTGATCACTACCCGTTATTCCTAGAATTGAAAAATAAAAAACTCTTTCCAAAAAACTGTGACAGAAAAGAGAACATGTTTTATTATAATTATAAAAAATTAATAAATTCTGTGAAAGAAATAATCTGGAACAACTATGAAAGTATAAATGATCCTAATATTATAATAAATTTCATGATAAAAGATGTTCAATCGTACATAGAAAAAGCTAAATCAAACCAAAAAAAACAAAAAATTTGTAACAAAATTGCTCTCTGCTGTTTCCAGGGTTCAAATCAGCAAATTAAGGGAGTTATGTACTGAAAAAAGTTCCAAAACTCAATTTTTTTTTTTTTTTGATTATTTGATTCTAGGCTTTATCTAAAACGTAGAAAAAAATTTCCGGGAACAAATTTAAAAAATTTCAAAAGTTACGGCTTAAAATGTAATTTTCTAAAAATATTAAAATTTACGTTGGCTAAAGTAATCACTTTAAAAATATTTTAATTATTATTTCAACATTATTAAACATTTTTTTATTTATTACATATTATGCTTTATTCATTTTTGATAATTTGATAAAAGAATATAAATTTTGAAATTTCGAATAAGCGCGCTCATCGCGTTTCAGTTGTGTCGCCACAATCGCCGTAGACTGTGCATTTTGTCAGCTGATCGATTATTAGTCCTAATATTTTGCCTGAAGCATACGTTGAGGTTAAACATGTGTGTTTATTCTTTGTAGTAAAGTGTACAATCATTCAATGTATTCAAAGAAAATACTCTTGGACACAGTACTATATACTATTTCAAAGCAGGTAAATTTTAAAGTTCCATTATTATTTCCAGCTGTCAAGCTAACAAGAACTTTCATTTTTCTGTTTCAGGTCCTCTTTAACCATCATCAAGCTTTACTTTTTTTTGTTTTTAGTGTAGTGTGTTTTAAATATTATTATGAAAGTGTATAATTTATAAGTGCTGTTGATGTGCACTTTCCAGCAGTGTGACGGAATTACTTCATTTACAGAGATTATGCTGACTCGCATATCATGCACCTAGACTACACAAGCTTGTTCTTATTGTAGAGGAGAGCATTATGAAGTTTTAGATTTAGTAATGAATCTGATACTACTCGAGTAATGCTGATTCAAGCTTTTAACCTCATCTGACCGACATCCATATATGTGAACAAATATTGAATTTACGATTGTGACATGCCCTAATTTCTTTTTATGAAATCGCTGATGGCATTAACTACTTTGAATAAAATTCGACGAGAAGCGATGACGTTATTTAATTAAAAATTAATTTTTGCCTATTATAATTGCAGTCCGAAGAAAGCAAAATCTATCGCGACCGTTATTAAATTAAAAGTGCTATAAAAAATATTTATTGTGGATTATTTCTTTAGTAACTGGGTTAACCAGTGGGATGAAAGGAGTTAGGGTTGGTAGTGGGTCATTTTTTGAATATATAAATGAGTCCCACGCAATAGCTTCCTCCTAGAGGAAGCATTGTGATAGTAGTTTTGGAGTTGTTCGAAAAATCGGTTATAATTGTATTTTAAGGTGTCAAGAACAAGAATAAATGGTTTTTCAAAAATGTCTGTATAGATGTGTATGTGTCAGTGTATACGCTGTATCTCAGCTTCTACTGAACGGATTTTCATCGTTATATGGCTCATTTTTTTTTTGCTTTTTTTGTGATGGCGGCAAAAAAATCTTTTTTTGTTTAGCTTACTTGCTTTGTTTTATCGCAAATTTTCGATTTTTGAAAAATTTAATCGTAATTTTTTTTAATGATCGGATTGACATATTTGAATCGAACAAAGGCCAATTTAAAGAGAATAAAAATACCTATAATTTAAGCAATATTGCTTTTAAAATTAAAATTAAAATTAAAAAAAAAGCAATATTGCTTTTTTTTAATTTATTGAAGCCAGGATTCCCATACCAATTTCGGTACGGATTTTCTCACGGATTTCAGGACGGATTAGTCCAAAATCATCGTCAGGATTTTCGTACGAATATCCTTAGATTTTCACACCGATTTCTACTCTAATTTCCGTACCGAAATCCACTTGGTTTTTTTCAATAGGGTGTTCTTGTCTATGAGAGAAGCTAACTTTTTAAATTTCAACTTTTTTCTTTCAGTTGACAGAAATATTAACCTTAAGAGTTTAAAATCTTATGCATAAACAATTACAATGGACTATGAAACCAAATTTCAAGCCTCTAAATTCATTAGTTTATGAGATCTGAAATTTGGTCAAATCACCGATACAAGTCAATTTCAACTTTTATTTTTCGCATGAAAGAAATAATTAACTTAAGAACTTAAAATCTATTGTATTTTATTTACACAATTATAATACATTATAAAAACAATTTTTTGAGCTCTAGCTTAGTTACTTTATGAGATCTGAAAATTGGCTTGTCTATGAGAGAAGCTAACTTTTTAAATTTTAACTTTTTTCTTTCACATGACAGAAATATTTACTTTATCAACTTAAAATATATTATATTACATGTAATTAATTATAATAGACTATGAAATCAAATTTTAGACTTCCAGCTTCATTAGTTTATGAGATCTGAAATTTGGTCAAATCACCGATACAAGTCAATTTCAACTTTTATTTTCCGCATGAAAGAAATAATTAACTTAAGAACTTAAAATCTATAGTATTTTATTTACACAATTATAATACATTATAAAAACAATTTTTTGAGCTCTAGCTTAGTTACTTTATGAGATCTGAAAATTGGCTTGTCTATGAGAGAAGCTAACTTTTTAAATTTTAACTTTTTTCTTTCACATGACAGAAATATTTACTTTATCAACTTAAAATCTATTATATTACATGTAATTAATTATAATAGACTATGAAATCAAATTTTAGACATCTGGCTTCATTAGTTTATGAGATTTGAAATTTGGTCTTCTCTATGATCAAAGCCAATATTTTGAATTTCAACTTTTTTCTTTAACATGACAGAAATATTTACTTTGAACGGTTCAAAATGAACTGTCACAATTTATATTAAAATAAATATAAATCTAAGGCTAAAAAGACAGGTGCGAGCAGCTTGGGTGAAACCCAGGAACAGAGACTCAGGCGGGCAGGCTATATGAATAGTCTTGCCCTTAGAAAACCTAAATGTGATTAGGAAAGTGCAGTTGAAGAAGGCTCTGCACAGCCGTACATAATTAAATAAACAGCCTACACTTTCACAAGCTAGTACGCGTAGGCTCTTGTATGCCTTTACATAACGGCACCCTAGTACAATCAGACCTAACACACGCTTTAACTACACTTCACTACACTTTACACTGGCGATGGTCCCTGATCCTGAAGAAGAAGACGATCTGCTCCTTCCCTGGACATCTGATGGCTGGGGCGGATCCTCAGCTGGCTCAGACCTCTGCACTCTCTCAGCAAAAAGTCGATGACCCTGAAACATAAGAGAAAATTACCTGTAGCAACAACAGAAGAAGTATAAATGATTAGGAGATCGACTTACCTGCTTGAAGACCTTCACGACTGGGAAAATAGAGGAAGTCGACCAACATACGCTGCTCCTGCAACACCTAAGTAGTCTCGATCCATACACTCTAACAGAGTGGCGAGGAACCTGCAACAGAAGAAAATACACAATGAAATAACCTACGCTTAGGATGAGAGATCAGAAATCGAATTACCTGAAGTCTCGAAGATCCTCACCACTGAAGATAATTCAAACGATGTTGCTCAGGAACAGGCTCAGTGTACGTTGCTCCTGTAAAAGCAAAACAAATGTAGCTACTTGTACATGGCAAGAGGTATTGGAAGTTTACGTACCTGATTCACGGAAGAACGACTGCTTGAAGAAAATCCAGTACTATCCAACTGCTCCAGACGACTCCTGCTGTCGACAAAATTGGGGTGCTCAGGCGAGTACCGTCACCGACTACAACAGCTGCTAACATAACCTCAGAAGCACTTGTCGCAACGGTCATAGAAACTGAGCGGAGGGAGTGCAGACTGCGCATGTGCACGACGGTCATGCGGGAGCTGAGGTGAGGCCCTCGCGAACTACGATCGGGGGAACGGCGTGCCGCCATCTTATCGATGGCGACACTCTGTTTCTGACCGTCGTAGTTAGAACACGCGTTCGTTAGAATTCGCACTTAGTGATTATTTGAATAATAGATTATAGAATTATTGTATTCTATTAGATTTTTTTTGGTGCACTCGTGTGAACCTCGAGAAGCTTCAAGAGTGGTAAATTATTCTTTAAAGTAAGTAGAGTGAAAAGTTTGGTTGTTGCGATTCGGCATCGCGGTTTTCGTGTCGCGTCGCGTCGGCTTTTCGCGTTCGCGTTAAAGTCAAAGAATCCGCGACTGAAAGAGCTCGTGCTCTCGAAAATTGTTTCGTGCTGTTTAAAAAAACAGCTGGCGTCCTGTACTAGTATTAGTTCATTTAGTAAATGGTGTTAAAATTTAAAGAGAATCGCGAGTGTTAGCGTTTTATTTAATCACGCGGAATCCTCCCGTAACGCGGGTTAAAATATACGGTTATAACTTTAACAAATTAAAATCTATTGTACTGTATGTCATTAATTACAATAGACTATGAAACCAAATTTTAGACCTCCAGCTTCATTAGTTTATGAGATCTGAAATTTGGTCTTGTGTCCGATACAAATCAATTTTTAAACTTCAACTTTTTTCTTTCAGATCAAAGAAATATTTACTTTATAAACATGAAATCTTTTGTATTTTTTTTTATTAAATTAAATTATAATAGACTATGAAAACACAATTCAGATCTTTAGTTTTGCAAGATCTGAAATGTGTTTTCATAGTCGTTCTCTTTTTGCTATGAGCATTCTAGCCTATGCGCATTCTGGCCCACCCGAGCTAGAACGCTTAACTGCTAAAAAATTTACAACATTATAACATGATAAGCATTCTAGCCCAGGGGAATTCTGGCCCACTCGGCGGCCTAGCCCAGGTGTGCCAGAATTCCCCTGGGCTAGAATGCTCCTAGCTTAACTACTTACTCGTTTATTAATAATGCTTTCCCCCAGGTTACGTCGTACAGGGGTTTATAATTTATTGTGTAATTACTCGTTTATGAATAATCCTTTCCCCCGGGTTACGTGGTTGAGGGGTGTACAGTTTATTGCATAATTATTTCATTATTAATAATGCTTTCTCCCGGGTTACATGGGTGAGGGGTGTTAAGTTTATTGTGTAATTATTCGTTTATTATTAATCCTTTCTTCCGGGTTACGTGGTTGAGGGGTTTACAGTTTCCTGTGTAATTACTCGTTTATTAATAATGCTTTCTCCCGGGTTACGCGTGTGAGGGGTGTAAAGTTTATTGTATAATTATTTCTTTATTAATAATCCGGTCTCCTAGGTTACGTGATTGCGGGCTTTACAGTTTACTTTGTAATTACTCCTTTATTAATAATGCTTTCCCCCGGGTTACATAGTTTAGGAGTTTACAGTTTATTGTTTAATTTATTGTTTATTATTAATAAATAATTTTCCCGGGTTACGTAGTTGAGAGGTGTCCAGTTTATTAATAATACTTTTCCCCCGATTAGGTGGTTGAGGGGTTTACAGTTTACTCTATAATTACTCATTCATTAATAATGTTTTCCCCCGGGTTACGCCGTTGAGGTATTTACAGTTTACTATATAATTACTCATTCATTAATAATGCTTTCCCCGGATTACGTTGTTGAGGGGTTTACAGTTTATTGTTTAATTTATTGTTTATTATTAATTAATAATTTTCCCGGGCTACGTAGTTGAGGGGTGTCCTGTTTATTAATAATGCTTTCCCCCCAATTACGTAGTTGAGGGATTTACAGTTTACTGTGTAATTACTCGTTTATTAATATAATCCTTTCTCCCGGGTTACGTGGTTGAGGGGTTTACACTTTGATTGATACCGTACAATAATTTAATTAATAATTATTATTAAGAGTCTACGCCTAGTTTTAAACTTTAAAAATGTAAATAAACGCGAATAACCAATTCGAATTTACTGCCGTACGAAGCGAACACGCGTGAGCGAAGTACCGGCGCGCGCCGCTTGGCGGCGCGACCGGCTCGCGGCCGACCTGCGGCAAGACTAGCGAACGAGGCGCATATAAGCGGGACGGTCAAACGGACCGAGCAGTAGCGGTACCTCCGCTAATCACATAAGGCATCTTTTTGTAGATGTGGCAAGGACGTTCCTAGCCTATCCTTAAGTGAAATAAAGCTGCTGTTTCTTTGAAAGGGATAAATAACTCTTATTATTTAACCCTCAAATAACCAATCCTCCTCCCTTCCCCAATTCGACACTTCGACGACAGCTTTGGAGTTTACTCCATCATCGAGATCTACGACAACGAAGGCATCATCGAGATCTACGTCCACGGAGACCTTCAGGCATCTCGACAAGTTAACCCTACTGCAGCAGCTCGGCGAGTAGATCGGCCGCCTACATCTTCAACATTGCCTCGAGGCCTACCTCCAAGGTCATCGGCTCCAGCAACTGAGCGTTCCCTTCCGTCAACTCCACGAGCAACAGAGCGCTCCCTTAAGCTCCGCATCGACCGGCGCTCTCTTCGATCACAAGGAGCTTGACTACCGATCTTAGATAGATAGATAGACTGAACATCCCGCCTTTTTTAGGGACTTCAGTCTCTTAGAGGGTCGGACTCTCGAGAGACCGACCCCACAATAACTCCCACTTTCAAAGATTCCTTCTGAACCTTCCCTCCTTACAACTGGGTGGTGTGGCCTACACTAAGTTGGGCGGGCTTTCTCTCGTCCAGACCCGCTCCAATGGTCGACGTAGTGGGGTTAGTGCTGTGTCCTCCGACTACGCAACGTAGACGCCTCAGCGGGTGGATAACAGTCCCAGCGACTGGCACCGAGGGACTCGCCGTCGCAGAGCCATTGGAGCGCTTCCTTCACCTCAAGCGATCGCATCCTAGAGCAACACCGCTACAGAGCGTTCTCATCTCTTCAAGCATCGAGCGCTCCCTCGACTTGCGCAGCATCTCCAAGCGCCGCCCCGAGCGCTCTCTCACATCGCTTCAAGCAGATCCTCAAGCAAAGCGCTTGAACTACGCACTCACTGCTGGAACGACTTAGAGCGCTCACCCACCTCGCCTTAACGGCAAACAGCGACGCACAGACATTCGTCCCCTTCTTAACGAACACCACACGGTGTTCTGCGTCATATTGTTTAATTAATTGTTTATTATTATTAGCAATTAATTTATTCAATGTGTCTGAAGTAGTAGCAAAATCGAATTTGTATTATCTATGATTTTTTAGGGGTGAAACTTACTCATGTTGACGTTACTGAAGGAAAAACAAATTTTTAATTTTCTGATTGGTTCATGCGAAAGTACTCATCGAGCCAAAAATTATGCGCCGTATTGGGTATTGTTTGGATAAATAGAACGGGAGTTATTCCGTGTTCCGCTGGCGTAAATATTTCGCTAGCAGACATAAGTGTTAACGGCTTTCCGGAAGCCCGTTAACACTTATTAGAAATTATTGCTTTTGGTAATTAATTAGCTAAAAAGTAGTTAAAAATTATGTAATTGTTTCTTTTTTAATTTCGCTGAGTTTGCTCCACTGGTATAATGAACTTCAATATTGCTTTAATATTGCCCCAATATTAGCGAGAAATTTAAAAAAGCACAATATTGCTGTAATGTTGCTCTAATATTTGCGAGAAATTTAAAAAAGCACAATATTGCTTTAATATTGCCTCAATGTGACGGAGTAATACTCTGCAATATAATATTGCTGTAATGTTACGTTAATGTTATTTAACAGAGTCTCGGATGGCAATATTGTGAGTTAAGTACTGCAATATTACGAATTAAAATCTTAAATCCATATATTGCACAAATATTAAGATAAGATAGTTTGAAAATACATTTGCCAACATTATTGTGGAAATGTTGCTACAATATTGCTCAATATAATATTAAACTGGAGTATTGCGAGACAATTGCTCCAATTTTATCGAACAATATATTAGACAGCATTATTGTCGGCATATTGTATCAATATTTGCCTGAAATATATAAAAGTACAATATTGTTGCAATATTGCTTGAATATTGTTTGTCAGAACAATAAAAAACACGATATAATATAAACACGATGTTGCTGAAATGTTGCTCAAATATTGCGAATTAGTAGATTATTCAACATTATTAATGCAATACTGCTACAATATATGGTTGTATTATATCTTTACAATAGACGCGGAGCGACGCCGGTCGCCAGTACGGAGTGAGCAGAACCTCACAGGTACTGAGACGTACGGGCGCGACTGGTACTGCCAGCTCGTGCACTGCGAATTAGGTACCTGTTGTGCGCCATCATCCAGAGGGGGACCCTATAAACGGGCACATCTCCCCTAATACACGGATGTGGGCGCCACACACCGAGGGGGGGGGGGGCTCTTCCCAATGGGTAACCCGTGGTGTGGGGGTGAAGCGCGGAGCGGCGCATACTTGGCGTCGG
>JAWWML010021302.1:0-17458 GCA_035047165.1 Ormyrus rosae
CTCGAACCCAGAACTTTGTTCTTTCTACGCAAGGTCCTTTTTACCACTGAACTATTCTTTTATATTTATCTCGAGTAGAAACGGATTTAAGGGGAAAATGAGTGCCTAATGGGCAGGCATCTATAAATGGTCCTCGTAAGGTATATTCTCAGGTGGCATTTTATGTTAAGTTTTTAAAGTTCATGTTATTATAAATAAAGCGCGCGTGATGTCACTAGTATAATTAATCTATAATATTATAAATCTACATAAAAAATTTTATGGAGTTGCAATGTTTCTCATAGCAGTAAAAAATTAGAAAAGTAACATTAAATTTTCGTCGTTAAAAGTAGTCAAGACATAACGACGGCACCCATTAAACATTTCTATAAAATATATGTAAAAATAGTCCCTTACTTATATTGATGTTGTGGCTTTTTGTTAAAGTAACAAATTAATGGAAAAGGAAGTCGGGATAAAATAAAATAAGAAAATATCAATTGAACTAAAAATGTAACATGGTATTTACTATTTATTCATTAACACATTGCTTTAATTTTACGGTAATACAGTCACATTTACATACAGCCACACTATACTCGAGTCTAATCGGAGATCCAGGCATCAAGTTGCCGATTATTTAAAAAAGCACTCCCAAGCATCGCACATGTGGACACAGTCAGTGCAATTAAATCAGTGTAATAAAATGTTACCACTTAAAAAAAAGGTTTGCAAATTCTGAATCAAACTGACGTATATACGACATTTTCCGTCACTCACTCGCTCACTGCACACATTACGGAAATCTAAAATTAAAAAGCCATCGCGTACACGCTTTAGTACATCCGTTGAATGACGCGCCATTCCTTGGGGTAGTTTTGTTGCACGAAAGCTATCAGTTGCTGCGCGATACCTTTCTCGAACTCGTCGCAGCGTGAACAATTTTTGTGGAGAGCATCGGGAAGCAAACTCACAATTTGCTTCCCAAGAACGTCGCAGGGACGTGTCTTCATAATACAATCGATCTGTCGCTGAACGATTGTTTTATTTTTCAGTAATGGTGTTATATTAAAATACTGAGCACCGACGACAGCTGCTGCAATAACCAACAAAGAAAGGACAACTTTGATCGAAGCCATTTTTATCTGAAAATAAATAATTTTTTGTTTACTTTTTACTTTCTTAAATTGAAGCAATTTTCATCGAAAACTTTAAATGTAATAAATCTGAAGTATTTCATTTTGATAGATTACATTTGAAAATTTTAAGATTCCCTAACAAAAAAATGTTACGTTTTTTGAAAAAGTTTACAATGAAAAGAAAGTTTTCTGAATATAACATTCAGAAGTTAGCAGTAATTGGGCGTTTACCTTAAACTTGAAAAATATCTAAAATTGCAAAAATAAACTTACCTTTGAGCGTCTGAGACACGGTCAAAATCAGACTGTGATTAGAAGTTCAGCAATGCCTGCAGCAAACTAAGTGATCGTACGCCAACTTGAGGCCCTTTTATATTGCTCGTCCTACCCTGCTAAGGTCCGGGCTGTAGGCCAAATTTTTGTCCCCTCCAACATTTAAAAGTTATTAGATCAGGAAAGAGAAAACGAGAGAGAGAGAGAGAGAGGCGCCGCTTGCAACAGGGAATAAGTTTAACATCTTAAATTTATGGTCTGTGTGACTACCGATTCTATCATATTCTATCATATTCTTAATAGAATGTAGGCATATTTTCTATATAGCAATATGCATAAAATCCTGAATAACATTATCTTAAAAATAAATTGCAAAGTATAATGAACTAGACCGACATAAGATTGTATAGAGAAATTCATAAAATCCAAATGAAACTGTTTATTATAATAAAAGTATATAAATTAATATTAATGTTATAAATTATATAATAATTTTAATGCAAATATTATAGTTTTTAAAATTATTTCACATGACCGCTGCAATTGATATTTGATTTAAAAAAGTGATAAAATTTCATGAACACTTTATAGTAAAATATGTTTTCTTATGTAAAAATTGCTCTTTCTGATTCTGACAAAAAACTTGCAAAAATTCCAACCGAAAATTGAATAAACCGAAGACCAATTTACTTGAAAAGTAGGAAAACTGTTCAATTGGGATCCAATCTGTTGAAATTCAAAGACGCTTCGCTCTCTTACAAGATCTGCAGCTGTTGGCTTAGAATCGGAACTGCTTATACCTGGGATAATATGAAAAGGAGCAGATTGTTAAAAGTTTTATTTTGATGATCCTCAACTCCTAACTCCGTTTAAATAGTCACGTACGCCAATTTTTTTACTTCATAAATATTCGTTATTTTTACTTAAACACTTATTTGATTGTTTAAGTTTTATTTATTTATTTACAGCCGGAGTGATATTTTAAGCATAAAGAATAGAAAAAATTACCTGAAGCACTATTGATCCGGAAATATACAAAATTTTGTAAACACTATAAAATATTTTACAAAATAATAAAAAATCATAATAACCTTTAAGTTCTAACAAAGAGAGTGTACGACATTTTGATAATGGATTTTCCTGTAACTTTGGGATGTTTTCTAATGTTAAAATATGAAGGAAGCCGCGTCCGTTCGATCTAACGATCGATTTTTCAAAAATTATGCGCTCTTTTAGCATAAATCTAAGAAAAATCGATTTTTGTTTAATCACGTATAACTTCTCAACTGTTAATAGTACAGTATTTTAACTATTGGCATTCGGAAAGTGAGATTAAATCCTATCGATTAAAAAAAATTACATCAAAAAATCTTTATTTGTTCAAAAGTTATAGTTAAACAAAGAATGGCCATTAAAATAACATAAAAAATCTACTTACGTGATTTTAGCCTAATTTTATGGCAAATTTTTATTTAAAAAAAAGAGCGCATAATTTTTGAAAAATCGATCGTTAGACGGAACGGACGCGGCTTTCTTCATATTTTAACATTAGAAAACATATCCCAAAGTTTCAGGAAAATCCATTACCCAAATTTCGTACACTCTCCTTGTAAGTAAAATAAGAATTACATAATTAAATGAATATTTTTATTTTTAATTTTATACTAGTAAACATTTCAAAAAAGTTTGTACTTTTATTTGTAACAATAATTATAATATATTTTGTTTAAAAATTAGAGGCAATTACGAATTTTTAGTATTTGAATCAAAATGATAGCTTTAGGTAATTATTTCCAATCTGTATACTTAAAATATCACTTCCAACTTAAACAATCAAATAAGTGTTCAGTAAAACTAACGAATATTTGTGAAATTGGGAAATTGGCGTACGTGACTATTGAAATGGAGCCCGGTTGTAAGGGTTAACTAAGTAAAACTTTCAACAATCTGCTCCTTTTCATATTATATCAGGTATACGCGGTGCTGCAGATGTTGGCTTAGAGTTGCCTATACCTGGGATAATATGAAAAGGAGCAATTGTTGAAAGTTTTACTTATGTGATCCTTACAACTGGACTACGGTTAAATAGTCACGTACGCTAATTTTTTAATTTCATAAATATTCCTTATTTTACTTGAATTGCATTAATATGTTTCACAGTTTATATTTAAAATTGTTTGCTTATATGTTAATTGAAAAACATAAGTACCTCATGTGAAATAATTTTAAAAACCATAATATTTGCATTAAAATTATTCTATAATTTATAACAGTATTATTAAAATATATACTTTATTATAATAAATAATTTAATTGGATTTTATGAATTTCTATCTGATTATTTCTTAATCTAAAAAATTAAATGCATTTTCTATCAAAGCTACATATTTATATTATATTTACATATTATTAAGATATTAAGATCTTTCGGAATAACATTGCAGTATTGCAGTATCACTTGTCGAAGCAGATAAAATGTAAAGAGCTTGCCTAGAAATTAAAAACAAAGTTCTAGGTTCGAGTCCATCGGTTTCTGGAAAATTTTTTTTTTATTTTTATCGTTTTACTAATAAAAAAAAATCTCTAAATAAAACTTATTAACTTATGAATTACTGATAACGTGAGAAAAAATATAATAGTATTTATTATTTGTCGATTTAAGCTATAGTATTCTCTAGAGAGAATTATTTAGTATAAATTAAATAGGGTTGGACATATACTGGATGATGCTCGTTAACAATATATTGCCAAGCTATTGCCCATTGAGTTTTTAGGCTTCACCAATGTCTTTCGTATATATTAATTGCTAATAGCACTTTCCAAAATATTGTCCATTTGTTTGATTTTTACGCGGATTATTAGAGAAATCAGAAAAAAATTATAATACAAGCTAAAGATTCAACAATAGATATTAAATTAGTATGGATTCCGGACCATGTGGGAGTCATAGGCAATGCAAAAGCTGATGAAAATGCTAAATTGGCAGCTGAAAAAGGATTAACGAACCTACTTCGGTTTCGGATTTCTTTATAAACATTAAAAGAAAATGTATAAAAAATAATCAAGAATTTCTTATTGAAAATAGCAAGGATAAAGGAGCTTTTTTCTTTGAAAACTTTAATAATGATTTAAAGAAACCATAGTTTTTTAATTTAAATTTATCTCGAAAAGGTATCGTTCTATTAATAGAATAAGAAGCAATCATTCGTCTTTAAATTTTAGTTTGTATCGACAGAAAATTGTAAAGAACAACCTGTATAAAAGTAGTGAAGAAGAAGATAATATTAAACATATTTAAGACTAAGTTTATTTTGTATATTGTATAATGTTAGTTTGAATGTATTAGGGCTTTATAACTGTAAAGTTGTGCGAATAAAAATACGTATAATTTATTTTCTACTACTGTTTATGATATTTTTCAAACAAAATAACCTGTATTCTCCCTTTTTATTTATTTGTTTTTTTAATAAATCTTACTTTATGTACAAACGCCAAAAATAACAACAATTAAGGATCAACAAGGAACAATATCAGATAATTCGCGTTTTACGTATATAAATACATCTTTCCATAAAAATAATACTGGTCCTTTCTTTCTACACAAATAGGAGATGGAATTCATTTCTTGTATAGAAATAAAATTATAAATTCATAAAGCTTAGATGACGATGACAATTTTTTAAATGTTGTAACCGATCAAAAGATGCTACAAGATATGGAATTCAATCATTGAGAATCAACTCCTAAAAGAATGTCATGAAAACAGTAAATTGAAATAGATTAATAGATAATCTTTTGTTGTAAGTTGTAAAAAAATTAGATATAAAATACAAAATATAAAAATAAGTCTTTATGCAACGATGTCACAGTCGTAAAAAGTTGAATATAATTCTTCAAATCAGAGCAAGTCAATTATTCTTATAGGACAGTACTGTCACACTCTTTAAGCCAGAATCAATGAAAATTTAATTGATGTAAAATGTGAACTTGAGGTCAATGATTTTTCAATACATGTATATCTTATCAGTCCACTAATATTAATGATTTTCACTGATTAATTAGTCACTTCAGCTGAAATCCACTTCTACATTTTCCACTGAAATCAGTTAATATTTCACAGAGATCAACTATTTATTTGCAGGGGGATTGTGGAAGCACAAATGCAATTTTACCGACTATCAGAATACAAACCTTTTGGATTCAGGGTGCGACGGGATATCGCGCTGTTAATTCCTCCCAGTCGCACACCTACATAGCTTTGGCCGCCGTTCTGTTTTGCATCCACCCGGAGGTCAACAGCTGATGTGTCGGCTCTTTGATGATTTATTTACTTTTTCATTTTAAATGTCACTTGGAGTACATAAAATTTCTATGTATAAACACGTGTGTGTTCGGGAAATAACAGTAGATTTCTTATTTGAGGCAGTTTAATATTATGTTTGCCGGATAGATCACGTTATTTTGGCAATTAGAATCACGAGGAATGATTTATTGTTTATAGAGTTTTCTTGAGATAAAATAAGTAAACTGCCATATTTAGTTCGTTGCAACAAAAAAAAATAAATAAAGAGAAAGAAAGAGATTCGGAGAGAGAAAGAGAGAGATTAACGATTGCAAGCTCTAAAAAGTTATAAATATACTTAAGTTAAATATTAGAATATTATAAATAAAAATTAGAAGATTGTTTTCAAAAATTCATTTCTCCATCTGATTACAATATCTGATTAAGATATTCTTAAGAATTCTTTTCGACCTACAGTTTCTTGATTATCTGACAATATTTAAACAATTACTTTTTCGTAACGTCTTATCAAAACGTAGAAATTTACATGAGTTTTTATTTCAAGGCGCAGACCTACCTCAGTAAAAATAAGTAATTCACCATTTCAGAGCTGTATTAAATATAGCCGTGATATATCACTTTTTTAAGTATATTTTGACTTGTTATGGTCTAAATATAAGATTTAAGTGGTAAAAAAATTTTTTTTTCGATATATATTTATATATCTACGTATATACTTGCATACTTACAAATATAAGTGCATAAATATATTTTTAATGATCAGCACAATTATTTACAAAAATTATTTTAAATTGCTGATTTTTTCAATCCTTCGATTTTAATTTTGTTCAGTTTTTCCTGCATGTATGTTCCAATGTACATTGGGTCTAAAAGGGTAAGAATTTTTGTAAAAACGGCCTAAAAGAGGGCGTGAAAATCCAGATGCTTATACAATTTTTCGGGAGATATGGACTTTAATTATATGGTCATAACTATTTTCCCGATAAAACAATTGTACGAACATTGTCAAATAACCAAATCTTTAGGGGATAAAAATTCTTAATAATCAAATGTTTCGAGATAGATGAGGGTGCGGCCCTGAATTCAAATCTCGAAGCCATTACAATTTCCTTTCATTTGCATCCTGGATATATATGGTTAGTACTTTATTGTAATATAAAAGCAGAATTGAATAGTGCATTTCTATATTTATTAGTGCGAGAAACTGATTTTATCCTCATGTGGACGTTATTGCGCCCCAGTGACGCGAGGGTGGAAAGATAGTTCGAGGTTCAAATCATTTTCTCTCTCGTGTATCAAACAGTATTTTTTGAAACACTAGGTGCGAAATTTTATTTCTCGTGCTTATTCAGCGTGAGCGAAATGCCACATCCACGCACTAGTATGAGAAGTTCGCGCATGCGCATACGGTCATCATTTACATCGATTTGCAAAGAAAGCGAAAGTCATAGATAAATAAATAATTTTGTATGAGAGAAAGAGAGAGTGTTACACCTTTGTTTGGTGTAACACGTATAACGCGAGCGCAATCCGCATGGTTTAAATCGCGTGCTGCGTTACTTGAGTTCTCCGATCAGCCGCTAGGCAGTTCAATAACAGTTTATTTAAGAACATTTTTCGAAGGTTTTTTATGTCGAAAGGCATTGTTTTTCCTCAACGAGCTTAATAAATTATTTCTCATAAGCTCAACCGACGTGTGTATTAATTTAAACCTCTCCTTAAAAATTAATAAATCAATATTCAGTAGAATGTCAATCCAAAATTATCCATTAGTCAATCCAAAAGATCGAGAACATTTTATAAATTCGTACGAAAAATCCTATTTCGTAATCTGTTCCATATTCACCATTCCTGCTCATCGTATTCCTACAATCTTATACGTCAGTGTAATACTTCTCCACACAAGTACTTAGAAGTAAATCTTTCTCTTCTTCCCAGTTTGAATTTCACAATTTCTTCACGAATTCGTAAGTGCTCTTCTTTTCCTGAGATACCTTTCGAAAAACATCTAAATAAACAATTTCCGTCACCAATTACATCATCAATTTCCGGGGGTTCTTTTTTAATTTTTTGTCTAAGCTTGAGGTCGATGGTCCAGCCTGGTTTTCACTACTATTATTTTTCATATTTTGGCACTTTAAAATTTAAAATATAACTACAAAATTAAAAAAATACAGCTCTTTGCTGCGTGATCTATGATTGAACACTAATTGTTTGAATACAAAATCAAAATCAATAATTTTATTATGTAAACAATTTATCTGTAACTTATTTATATGTTGTATTCAAATGTTCAGTTGATACACTTGTATTCAAAACATAGTAAATTGAAATAGATTGATAGATCCTTTTTATTGTAAGTTATAAAACTATAATAAATAAAGCATTGAATGGCCGTGAAGGTTAGAACACCATCAAAATTTTAAATCTTTCATTCATGGATCATAAAGTATAACTTAATGTGTAATGGTAATTGTTACAGTAGTAAATGCGTCCGTCTTACCCTACAGTGTGTTGAAGTAACATTTGCTTCTCTTGTTCTCGACGATGATTCTCGACCCTATTAATTCGACACCGTTTTCGGTGTGCTTTTAAGCTATTAGTGCTCGACCCAAAATCTGCGACATAAAAATTATTTAACAAAGATCTCGTAAAATCTTATTTCCAAACTGCAATTGTTCGTAGAAATTTAAAATAAAATAGATTTTATAACTTACCTCGAAATCTTTCATTATTTTTAAAAATTAATTCTGACATTTATGAAATAACATTAATTTAACAATAAAATTATGTACTAATTAATGTTCTTTAAAAAAAATCACAAAGATTGCAATTATTGTGTTTTCGGCTACAAGTTAAAAAAAAAAGAAGAAACGTCATATTCACTAAAAAAAAAAAAAAAAAAAATCGGTACCAATTAAATGCAAATCGCATCGATATCCCGAGTAGTTCGATAATTCCGTGACCATTCAAGTGACTAAAACGCTTGGTCCCTCCGGAGGTCATCGCAAACGAAAGAAAAGTTGCGATCGCGAGGGGCGCGGACAAGGAAGGCCAGTTTTGGCACGAACCTCGTCGAGGCGCGAGAAAAAGGGAGGCGCATACGCACGTGCGCGCGCGCGACAACAAACGGCCGACAAAATGCCATTGTAATCAGCGGACGCACAAAAGCAGGCGCTATCCAATGAAAGCTTTTGTCTTATATAAATTTAGCGGTACTGCACTCGGGGGGGCACTTAGGCGTGATTAAACCATTGTTCTAGTTCATTTGAGCGCCGCCGTCGCCGCCGCCGCCGCGGCGATTATTACTTTTGAGAAACGGCGACCGTTGGTGTATCCGACGGTCGTTTATGCGAGACACTTTTTGCACGGGCCTGCAAGTCAAATTCGACTACTCTCGGTGCGTATAAAGTTAACGGCAAGAGTACAGTCGAAACTTCAAAAGACGTGTAAAGTTAATTGCGGTTCTTCGCGAGCTCGCAGTGCGAAAGCTTGCACTGAGAAAAATTAAATAGTAAAATTTACTGAAATTATCGTAAAATATACGAAATACATTGCAAAAAATTTTTCTCTAATTTTATGCAAACAGATATACTATTAATTCTATACCACGCGATATTCCATAGCGTTGCAACATACGGCATTCTGGTATGAGGAGGGGCATATAAAAATGTTTTAAGTCAACTACAAAGTTTGCAAACAAGACTGATAAAGATAATAAGCTAAAAAAAATTTCATCAGAAACTATCCGCTTAATTTTAAGCAAACTTTTGCACTTGAAGCAATTACATATCATTACACTGATTTAAGTGAGTATTATAAACAAAGGAAAACAAACACTAGAAACAAAAGTATAACTCATTCCTAAATTCACTTAAATTATTAGTAATAAGAATTGTTATTTAATAGCTATCAGAATTTTCAATGATCTCCCAAACGATTTAAAATTATTAGCGAGTAGCAATAAAGTTATAAAAGGTAAACTTAGAAGTTGGATTAGATTAAATATATGAACTGTTCGCTAAGTAAAGATAATATGAATGTTAAATGTTGTTATGACAGAACACTATTCACTGTTTACTTATTGAATATACATAAACAAATTTTATTTTAGTTTTAAATTAGTTTTAAGTTTTCTTAGATTTTAAGTTTAGCAAGACCTATATACAGGCAAACCTAGATTTACCTCTGTAAGAGTTACTACTGGAAGCTATGTTAAGTATAACTTTACAGCAATTGTAATATATTGTACTGGTTCAATAAATAAATAAATAAATAAATAAATACTAAAATTGCAATAAAAATGATTAAAATACGAGTCCGACCTCCGAGTTACCACTAAAATAGTAATTTAAAAAAAAATCTTAATTTTAAAAAAAAATTTTTCTCACATCAGTGGGCTCAAATCTTCGTAGATTATTTATTAGATAAAATTGGAGACCAATGAGAAAATTCAATTTTCATGCTGAACTCTTTAAAAATGTATGCAAATTATAATTTGGCTTCGGCTATCGGTTACTCGATACTAAAGGGCAATGATATGGCAAGCTTTGTATGAAGCTTTAAAATTTTAAGCACTGCTGTACAAAATTTGATGATTTGTCTCGAGAAGCAGCACCTAATGGAGGTGTTAATAAATAAAAAATTTAAAAATATTGAAAATAAACGAATAACATTTTAAACTATGTACGTTTATCAATTATAAATTGAAACTTTATGACTATAAAATTGTCATTCAGCTGAAATGATACATCATAATATAGCGCATCCGTTTGAAAAATTAATTTTTTTGCGCTAAGAAGGTCAAACAATATCAGTTCTTAAACTATTTAAAGAAAAAGAAACCGTAATGCCGTAAGGACGAAAAATTCGTGTCACAGGAACAAATTTATACCGAGGCAGCTTAATTTTGTTGACGAATACACAGTTATAATATATAGCACAAACAGAAGAAACACTACCGACGTATAGAAAGCTCAATGAAACATGCAAAGACGTAAAAAAGCAAGTCCGCTCTATAACTGTACGTCTCATCAAATAGTGCACATTCATACGCATCGCTTCGCCTCGCCTTAATTACTTTCCTCTTCGAATTTTTTCGCCTGAAAAGAGATCCGAGGGGGCAATTTGCTTAGAAAAAAAAAACAAAAACAAAAACAAATCGGAGATCCCCTTAAAAACGATCGGAAGTCGGATTTTACATAGTTCTTTTTTTCTTCCCCCAAGGGCCAAATGAATTACACGGCACATCGCGCCGTCGTCGCTCTTCGTCGAAATACTTAGGCGCGCGATCGAGGCGGTTAATAATAATACGAATCCGCGCCGCGCCGCGGGAGAAAATTGTAATTGCCGCCTTTGTAAGCGCTGCGAAATGATGTTCTTTTGCGCGTCTTTAAAAGCGCGTAAGTATATGTACTCGCGCGCCCTCGCGAAAATTTCTAGTTGCTTCTCAGAAGCGGAAGTTGATGCGCGCAAAAACCTCGTCGAACATTTTTGCGCAATGCCGTCGTGTGCCTGTATACGGCGTTGCGCAGCGCGCACCAGAGCCAAGTATATACATATATATGAGGATATACACCCAACTGTATCGTTTGAAAATTGAATATAAAATTTCGGCGTCGTAATTGCGATTTCGAAAAAACAGAAGGGGCGCTCGAAAGGGCTCCGGGCATGAATGTTACATCCGCGGGGAGATATGTTTATATATCGACTGGCACTCCGGAGGGAGCTCAAAGGAAAGGAAGAGGAGAGCTGCTGCTCCTCTCGCATTAACGTTCGAGGCACGCAAATCCTGCGTGCGCGCGCACGGCGCACAAAGGATCTTAACTCGCGCCATTGTCACGACTGCACGGACGCACGCACACACAGACGGCCGTCTCTCTCTCTCGCAGGGTCCGCTCGCAGAGTGTGCTTGCGCCGCGTTGCGCGCGCCGCGAAAAGGCCAGTAATAGCACATTCTCGAGGAGTGGATGAATATATCTATATCATTACGCGCCGGCGAAATGCCAACGAACTCTCCGCCGCATCATTTAGCTCTCTCTCTCTCTTCGCGAGAGGCGAGCGTGTGTGTGTGTGTGTGCGAGGAGTGCACGCGCAGAGAGAGAGAAAGACAGCCCGGCCTCTTCATTCTTCCTTCTTCTTGTACTTGTCGAGCGGCCGAAACGCCGACGACGACGACGACGACGAGCTCTTATTTTCGTTGGCCGCTGGAGGCGAGAGAGAGAGCCGAATGTCCCGCGTTGGCCCCCCCGAGTAGTCCGATTGACGCCCCCCGCTTTCCACGCCGAGGATTCACGCGTGCGTGTATATACACGCGGACTTTTCTACCGTTGGAAATTATCGGCTCCGCCGGGAAATTTATCGATTCTCGATTCGGGGAAGGAAACTATTCATTTCGCCGCTCTTATCGGCCCTTCTTCCTTTTTTTTTCGTACGCCGTTCATTAACCATACACGGTTTTTTGCCCGCGTGTATACACGCGCGTACATTCACGCGGGCAGACGCATTTATCATTCGCGTCGGTGTGCGTTGTTTTATTCGAGTTTTGCGCGCGCGCGCGCCTGTTGTGATCTTCTTTTGTCGGGGAGCGCGCGAGTTGTATAAATTTCAATGCCACTCTGGAATTTCAGTAATTCAAACATTAACTTTTCGCTTTTTAAAAACTTCCTCGACGCGCCGCGTTATTTGCATTTTTCGCCTTTCTAATTTCCTCGTTTCGTTTTTTTTTTACTTTGTATACGTGCAGTTTTGTATCTCGGCTTCCTTTTGGAAATTCGCGTTACGTGCTCGATTGTTGGTAAAGCTTTGCAAATAAAAATACTTGTCTCGGATTCGATGACTGAACGATTTTTGGAAGATAATCATATAAATGTTATTTATATCTTAATGTGGAGACAAATTTTGTAGTAAAAATTACTATAGTTGTCCATTAATTTGATCACAGAGTTTAATAATCTAAAAAATTACCACAGTTTCTATTAGTAAATTTTTTAGATATTTAAACTCTGTCATTAAATTAATAGACACTATTGTATTTTTTACATAAAAAGTTTTTCTCCGTGTATATATTTTTCTTTGGATCTTCTAGTAATTTTTTTTGTGTTACTTCTACAAATGCCTCAAATTTTTATTAGTTTAGTAAAAAAAAATAGTTTCAAACATTTATTTATGGGCGCGATTGCTTTTTGAGTATGATTTTGTATTCTTTTTTGGCAAAAAAATGAAAAAATGTCGATGGTTCAAAGATGAAAAAAGGAAACCATACTAAGTTTACATTTCTTTGTATGTAGTTTTAGTAGATGCTTCTCACGGCAAAGTGCTTATAAAACTTGATAACATATACTTATAATTCTTTCCTATACAATTAGTAAGTATAATTATTCAAAGTGGTAATTTATGAGTCGTTGACTAGGAAACTATAATAAGATTCATCGACGATTCAATATTCATCGCTACAAAGAAAAAGCTTCCTTAATTAATTCATTCCTCGCCGTGCTTTCGTCCACCTTGTATATTATATATAAAGGTTGTTTTACGCTCAGAAATACAACTTTTTAACGCATTTTTTTCGCAAAAGTAAAAGTAAGCTGAAAATGTAATTTCCAGTCTACGCATAAAACTAATAAACTTTGTATAACGTTTTTGTAAGCGACGTTCTCTCGCGGTCAATGCAGGTAAGTGCCATTGTACGTGGTGAAAATACATTAGGCTATGTAGCCGAGAATTATCAAAGACTCGATCAAACGGCTCCTGAAACTGATAATCAGAAGCAACATCCCGATAACAAGAGGCTCAGGCGTCTTCCTCGAAGAACAGATTAGCTTGTCTATTTATGAAAGTGCATTTACAAATGCAAATTATAAAAACTGTATTCACATACGTTTTTACCTTTGTAAAAGAAAAACGTCGTCAAGTAGAAGCTGCCCTTACTATTTTAAAAAATACGGAATCACTAAAAGACGAATTGATTAATAATTTAAATTTTGTAAAACTCCAATGTTTTTCGTTGGCAGTATATTTATTTTAAAAACTGTTTTCCGAGGTTTTTCATTCCATAAAAAAAAATGTCAGTTAAGCGAATCATACGAGAATCTCATTTTTTTTTATATAATAAAAAAGTCAGTAGACAGAATTAATTCTGTGTTATTATTTCCCGTGTTAATTGACTCTGTACACTTTATTTTTGATTTGTAGTGTCATAAATTGATTAATAAACAATCGTCGTACTTCGAGAAAGATTGTGTGAGTCAGACAACACTGTCACCGACATATATCATTTAGTAAGATATATATGCAGTCTTTCATCTGCTTTTAATTTATGCTCTTTAATAACAAAAGTTTTTTTACAATTTATTAATTGTTTAATACAATTAGTTTGATAGATAAATTAGAATATGATGAATCTTCTAATATTTTTTATAAGCAATTATAAAAAAAGTAAAGAATCAGAATGAAATTAGTATTGAAAATTAATGCCTGCTGCCATAAAATTACTATAAAATTGACATTAGCCCAACGTATAATAATTTTCACCCCGACTCAGCCCCAATCCTCGAGCTGCAGACGACTCGAAAAGACCGGCGACGTCAGGGACATACAATCGAATCTCGTCTAAAAACCCAAAAAAAAACAACTCTCCCAAAAGCTTCGAGTGCAGCAAGTGCAGCAGATAAGAAAAATTCTCGCGCCCAGGCAGCACACACACCATAACAACGCCGCTTGGCGCCTCGCTCGATGACGAGAGAGAGCCTTCCCGTATATCGTTCCCCTCCGCCGGCGAACGGACTCTATTGTCGTCGCTTTCGCCCTCCCTCTCTCCTTTGCCCGGCGATTTATATTCCCCGCGCGCTCCTTTAACGCATTCTAACGTGTTTACGCGCGCCGCCGAGGGCGCGGGAGGGAAAGCTCGTGTGCGGCTGTAAGCTCTGCGGTGTGCGGAGGAAAACAACGCGAGCCGCGGCGTCTTCCTTCTGGGAAAATCGGATTTATATTAGTCGAAAATGGAGATGAATTTCGGGTGCTCGGATCCCTAGTGGAAACTGAAAACGTTTTTGAAGTAATTAGTGGCCAGTTTTTAATAGCAAAGTAGTTAATGGCCATAAAAGGGAAATAAAATGTGTCCATTTTTCGTATAATAATGTAAACGTTTTTTCCAATATTTTTAAAGCATTAAAAATGGAATAAATTCTGCAATTGCTATTTTTTCAGTATTTCCAAGCTAGTTTTATTGGCCCAATTTAGATACCTAGAAAAGGTCTAAGAACTGGAGCGAGAAAATGGCGACGAGGCAAAATTAATATTTTTCTTAATTTCTCACGGAAGGACAATTACAAACGTTCAATTAGTTTAAGCTACTTCTTTGCATTTACATAAGCTATCCATAGGATTTAGATGCTTTTTACTATATTAATGAATAACTGAGAACGGAGACTGAAGTGTAATAAAAATATGTGAGGTTATATTCAAACTTGATATTCATTGGAAATTCTGCCAGGGAAAAAGGATTATATATTTCAAAATTTCCAAACAAAATTTTTATACACAAATTTAGAAAATTTTAAAAGTTACAAATAAAAAGCATTTTATTTAAAAAAAAAAAAAAAAAAAAAAAAAAAAATCCACATTGTTAAACGTATTCATTGTAAAATTATTTTAATTATTATTTTATAACATTACTAAACCTTTTTGTATGATAGTTTATCATTTTTGGGTGACTTAACAAAGCGCATTAGTCGTATTGCCATAGTGGTCAGCGGATCACGAGATTAATTGTATCAGTTTATTTAACTATAAGTGTACAATGGTTTAATATCTTAAAAAAATTAAAAAATTAAAATGTAAATTTAAAATATTTTCAGCCTACTATTCTGCCCGTCATTAAGAGTTCATATTAAAACTAAAATTAGTTTATGCTCGATTATTATTACACTCTGAATTATAGTACACTTTTACACGTTTTTCATTCAATTCAATTTTAATTTGGAAGGTTTCATTTTCTTCCTTATTCAATTTCAGGGGGAGTTACCAATGCAAAAAAGAGGGTATTTTCAAAATCATTAAAGTTATATTCATTTGTTTATAGATTTCTCCTTGAATCTTCGATAAATTTATGAAATTCGACGAGAAATCTATAAACAAGTGAATAGAACTTAAGCGGTTTTGAAAATACCCTAGTATTTGCATTGGTAACTCCCCCTGAAATTGAATAAGGAAGAAAATGAACCCTTCCAAATTAAAATTGAATGAAAAACAAAAAACATTCCCATGTTTTAAACGATTATTTTTTTAATGAATTATATCTGCATTTGTTGAATGATATTTACAGCTTTTAAATTTTTATTCGGTTCGCAGGGAACACCTCTTTAACATATATTACCAATCAGATTATTAAACCTTAAATAGTTGAAATATAACATTAGCAAATATAGTCTATATTTCGTGCAAGACCCTCCTTAAAGAAATTAGGAAATCTTTTCGGCAAATGAGTAATAGGAAATTTTCATTTTAATTTGATTTTAATGAGTTATTTTCTTTAGGTGCAGTTTACCCTGCATTACTTAAAATTCAAATTATACCTGGATGAATACGTTTACCCCCTTTGGGAGGGAGCCACTCGAGCTTGGAGGGGGAAGCCTGCTACGGCATATATAAGCTGTAGGTTGATGGGCAATCGGCACTTGGACAGTGGACTCTAGAGATTGTTGAATTCAGAAAGGAGAATCTTTTCAACGAAAATATAAATTAATTTTTCGGTGTGAAAACAGTGTTTATTTATTTTTCTTAAAAGCAATTTTTTGAAAATAAATCGTGTCGATCGTCATTGAATATACTGAGTAAGTTTATTTTTTATTTATTAAAACTTTAAAAAGTTAGTTTATTTTTTATTTATTAAAAGTTAAATAATTTTCCCAATTCAAGCATGAAATGGCTCTCATTTTACGCTTGAAAGTAGCATAGAAAATCAAGCATTTCAAACATTTGACAAAATTGTTTATCCAAGCGGGGAAAAATACTTTTGCCCCTTTTTGTATAATGTACTATTCTAGCGAGGGTGAGGTATTCAGCACGAGTCAGAGTCGAGACGAAGACGAGTGCTGAAAATACCTCACCCGAGTCTGAAATAACTTTTCTCCCCGTGTTACACATCGTATTTTTATCAACGAGGGCATGATAAGCCCTTATTTGATGTTAGACAGTTGGATAGATAATCGTACATTTCAAATCATACAAAAATTGTACAAAATAGTTTAAAACAAAGAAACAAAAATTAAAAAAAAAATTTTTTTTTTTAATTTTTTAAAAATTAAAAAAAAAAAGATTACAGATAGTGTTTTTGTATATCAGTTTAATTTTAAACATTTTGAAAACTTTAAAAAGTATTTTTAATCTTGGAAAGGGAATAGTAAAATAAAAATTTTATTCGGAAAGTTAATTTAAAAAGTTACTTTCAAATACCACAACAAAGGCGTATTATTTATTTTTCAATTGTTTAATAAACTGTATTTTATTTATAGATAAACATCAAAAATGTCTGAAGAAAAAATTTTCGCAATGACAAATGATGTCTTCCGCCAATTATTGAAGACGCCAAGAGCATCTGTCCCTGCAGCTACACCAGATTCAGTACCAGGAACTGTTCGAGATGCAAGCGCAAAAACTACTCAAACTCCTGCTGTGTGTGGAAGCAACAGAGCTGAATTGGAAAAATGTGAAGAGATAGAAGTAGTAAAAATTGTACAACGTAAAGAAAAATTAAAAGAAAAGA